>JAMZEH010000017.1:15605000-15812500 GCA_024699665.1 Ostrea denselamellosa
TCTATCAAATTAGTACATGTACATTGTTGTTTGTTTTCCATACTTAAAACAGTATGAAGCTTTTTATATTGAAATTATCATGGAATTTCAATAAGGTTACACAAGAACATAAAAAAGAACACTCCATTGTTAGGTTTATTCATTTTACACACTGATCTGGCATGAAAATAGAAATTATACCACAGTGAAAAGGTGACAATACTGAGCAGGGAGGGATCAATCGCGTTACTCCTCGAATTGCAAATTATATGATTATATTTAGAAACAAAAAAATCCTGAAGAATAATGTTACCTGTATTCCTTTTACGGTTGACAACCATTTGATTTACATGACTGACAACGCGAATTGTAATAAAAATAAAGCCTTTGCTGCACATGCTTTTTAATTGTTTGATATTAACGAGCATGTAAAACATGTCAGTTACCACACACACACACACACACACACACACATATATATATATATATATATATATATATATATATATATATATATATATATGAGATATATTAATGTCGACATTAGTGATACTTCAATTAGTCATCATAGACCATAGGCAATAAATATTTTGCTTAATCTTGTACAAAAATTTACAGACGTGCCAAAGGTTAAGTATTGACGTAACAATGGCAACGACGTAGAACAAACTCGAGTATGACGTAGGACTAGGTCGGGTATGACGTAGAAATTGAAATCGAGTAGTGCTATGATGTTAGGTAATAATTGAAAATCGTTATGACGTTAAGTCGGGTATGACGTAAGAATGATAGAGCACTATGACGTTAGGTCGGGTATGACGTAGAAATTGAAATCGAGTAGTGCTATGATGTTAGGTAATAATTGAAAATCGTTATGACGTTAGGTCGGGTATGACGTAGAAATTGAAATCGAGTAATGTATTGATGTTAGGTAATAATTGAAAATCGTTATGACGTTAAGTCGGGTATGACGTAACAATGATAGGGCACTATGACGTTAGCTCGGGTATGACTCGGGTATGGCACAAGGATAAGGTCGGCGAATAGAGCTATCCAGTGTTAATAATCCTCGGTTTAAAGATGTGTTAAGATAATCTTCCGTGTAAATAATAAACAATAAGTTCAGTTTACAACGTTTATTGAACAAGTTCAACATTTTTAATATTAAATTTGAACACGGATTTTAACAACAGTTGTAATACCGTTTTGAAGTGGTGGTTGGTTGCATTTTGTTTAAAGTCCCGCTCCAGAACTTTTCACTCATATGTTGACGTACCGGTAAGGGCTGCAAAATTTATGCATATGGTCTTCGTTAAACGATCCTTCATTTACTCGCCTCTTACGACAAGCAAGGGATACTGGGGACCTGTTCTAACCCACGTCCCCACGAGGTGGTGGTATATAATTGTATAGGTGGTGCTATATAATTGTATGGGTGGAGGTATGTAATTGTATGGGTGATGCTATGTGGTGTATGCGTGGAAGTATGGGGTGTATGAGTGGTGTGCTTATATGTGGTAAGTAGTTGATGGTATGTGGTGTAAAGGTGATGATAAAAAATTTGGTGATGAAAATTTGGATGGCGGTATGTGATGTATAAGTGGTGTAAATGAAGATGTGGCTGGTGGTATGTCGTAAGTAAGGGATGGTATGATCAACTACTCAACTTTATGACAAACGGGATGATTTCAATTTCTCCATTGTCAACTTCCCTTATCTAATTGGCAATATTCCATCATCACTTGCATATGGTGTTTATATCTCCCAACTGATTCGATACCCAAGGGTTTGTTCTGCATATTATAAGTTTTTAAATCGAAACATGCTACTGACAAAAAGTTGATGTTACAGGGGTTTGTACAATCTCGTCTAAAGTTAGCATTTCGCAAATTTTATGTTCGTTATAACAATCTAGTCAGTACAACTTTCCGTCAGGTTAAATGCTGTCTGACGTGTTTCATAGCAATTGTTAGCCCATTCTTAGCACACTATTTCTGCCTACAGATTGCTCCGTTTACCTGATCGAGATATAGGGCTCATGGTTACGCATCCTAGGCACCTGATCCCACATCTGGTATTACCAGGGGCCCGTGTTTGCCCATCTGTCTGATTTGTATTTGTTATAGGAATTACGAGATTGAATACTGTTGGTTGTCTTCACCTTCACATTGTGGTGTATAGGTGGTTAATTGAAATATGGGTGGTGGTGGTTGTGTTTGGTGTATAGGAGATTAATTGAAATGTGGATGGTGGTGGTATATAGTGTAAACGTGGTGCTAACGAAAATGTGGACAGTGGCATATGGTGTGTACGTGTTTCTAATGAAGATTTGAGTAGAGATATGTGGGAGGTGTTATCGACGATAATATACCTTTATCTAGATTTCAGATACTTTTCAATAACATTTCCCACATTCCACCACCCCATTTTTTAATAACACCACCAACACATTAAATACCACAACCAACATTTTCGTTAACACCACATGTACACATACCTAATATTACCACCAACCACATTTTCTTTAATAGCACATTTACCATGCACGTATTTTCTTGAACACTACGTGCACAGCATTATCGAAAAACCAGATACCGCTATTCATATTTATTTTAACAGTGGTCTGTATTTCCCTTATTTTCAATTGTGAAATCTTTATCAGATTTATCGTTATCTTCACTTTAAGTGACACTAATAAAACAGCATACTACTTTGATTCCATTGAAACCTTAAATCCTTCAATGAAATGTCATCGATAGCATTGCCCTCTGGTATCGATATCATTGTCCTCTAGTGTTTAGCATTGTTCAAAGATGAACATGGTCTATTTCTGTTTTTGTAAAATTGTGTCAGGAAAGATGAAAATATTTTATTTTCAGTGTCGGAATATTTCTAGAATTTAATGACATTCTTATGATAAATCAAAGATGCACTTCCACAGCCTTGCCTAAGACTCTCACAATCATACATATTTGCCCATTAAGTAAAGTTCTCCATGTTGGGTATTCTCTACCTCGATCTTTTACATGTCAATGGAGAGAGAGAGAGAGAGAGAGAGAGAGAGAGAGAGAGAGAGAGAGAGAGAGAGAGAGAGAGAGAGAGATACCGTGTAGCAAGTCTGGTAAATCTGTTATCACTTACAGAGGATGCCACGAGAGAGGAAAACGAAGCTCTACAAATGGAAGTGGAACACATGATGTATGTGGGAAAACATCCTAACATCATTCAACTACTCGGAGTGTCTTCTATAAAAGGTTATACCACTGTGACTGTTGGGGGATTTTCCTGAATCAGATAGTCACAACTCGCAGATGAAGTGTCTCGTGACAAAAGTCTCCCCATAAAAAGAGTGCACATCTTATTTTCTTATGATGACAAGAGAGAAAAAATCATAAGCTTTCAATTTTTCTTTGAAATTCACATTCCTAAATTATTCACAAAAATTCTAGCAGAAAATGTATGAAATCTTGATTGTGTGATTGTATATCAAATCTCGTTTGTGTGTACTTAATGTATATGTTTACAACGTCAATTAACAGGTTCTCTAATGTTGGTACTGGAATATGCTTCTAATGGAGACCTTCTGTCTTACTTGAGGCGCAACTCAACACTACCTAGCCTACAACTCACCGTTCCTGGCTTTGGTAATGAAAGAACAGCTGTTGAAATATTCAGAACGCTCATTATGTTTACCTGGCATGTGTCGAAGGGAATGTGCCATTTAGAAAAATTAAAGGTATATATTTTTCTCTATTATTTCCCCATAGAAATTTCTCAAAAATGTGACAAAAATGACAATTGCACCTAAAACTGTGACGCAGACAACAATTTCCCCAAACCTGTGACACAGATGACAATTTCCCCAAACCTGTGACGCAGACGACAAAGTCTTCCACACCGTAATGAAGACGACAATTTCTTGTTATTCGATGGGATTTTTGATGGTTAAAATTTCGTTATCCAGAAATAAATATTCGTTATAGTGGGAATCGCAGATGAGTTGTGATTATTCGGCAAATGAATCATATCATCTTAGTAAATTTATTGGAAAAATCGAATGCAAAACTGCGCGTAACATACTGCGGCACAAGGTTTCCGATAGCAATGGCTCCATTTAAGAAAAGTAGAATTGTTTATAAAACATAGATATTTATCTCAGTTTTATTTGCTTTGATTAGAGGTAAATAATGAATAAATATGATTCCGAAATTACTAATATTCAAACGTTCGGCGTTAGTGTTGACGTCCCAAGTGAAAATGAGGCAGTGAACATTATGCTACATTTAAGCACGTTTCTTTGGATTATGCAATAAACAAACAGCAAGTAGAATAGCTACTCAGAAGTTAGTGCGTTCCGTATTGTGACCGGAAACGTGTGATCTCGAGCCCACTTGTGCTATGGCCGACTATTTATTGTTAATGTACATTTATATTGTACCTTGTCTAATTAACAAAATTACCATGAAGCACTTTACATATATATAAAAAAAAACTAAACCAAAGAGCAATAAATGCATATAAGACTAAGCTAAGGTTAACATAGTAACATAGAGTTGGCAAAAACCCCACAAAACACCGCATCCCATTCCGGACCCCCGAGTCTTTTTCGAAACCCTATGGCGTAAACTACGTACTGATTGCTCTTTCGCCAAACGCTTTGCATTTAGAAGTGTTTATTTCTTTGATGTATTTAGAATTTTTTAAACATAATGAGACGTCAACAGCTATAGAGGAAGTACCACAAACTTAGCCCTATGATAGCACTCAGGATCGTAGTATTCTGTTTAGAAGTGGATAGGCATAACCTATATCCAATACTCTTCGCAAACCTTCAGGCTTTGATTCTGAAATAGGTATAAATGCCGAAACCGGTGACAGTTTCCGTTTTCATCGGCGTTTCAAATCAATTATGCCTGCATTTCCTTAACAGACCAATTATTTCTACTACATTAACAATATAGACTGCATCTGTCATATGATAATGAACATTTACTCGCTGTTCATGCATTTTACACGTTTTCTGTCCCGGGTTTGAATTATGAAAAGTTAATGTAATGAACAGTACTCAATTTCGCAATTCCCATAGAAAATACAAATTAAGAGAGATGGGCAAATACGGTCCCTGCACATACCAGAGGTGGTACCAGATGCCTAGGAGGAGTAAACATTCCCTGTCGACCGATCAAACGCGCCTTGAGTCCTATATCTTGATATCAGGTAAAGGGAATAATCATCAGATAAAATCCGTGAACGGCCCAACAAATGGTATGAAACACCTCAGACAACATTTGACCTAATTGTACTGGAAAACTATATCGTTATAAAGATCATAAAAGTTGCGAAATGCCGATTTTAGACGAGACAATACAAACCCCGGTAACATTGATTTGTTACCAGTAGCCTACCTTGATTTAAAAACTGATTATGTGTGTTTATGTGTGCATCTCTTTTGGTAGTAGAAACAATCGAAAATCCATAGTCGGATAATTTGGAAAAGTTAATAAATATGTATTTGGGTTCTCGGGAAGCTTTTGGCAATTCATTTTTATTCAGACATGTTCCCCTATTGATATCAACGGGAATAATCTAAGTATGACAAAAAGCTTATTCGACTTCGGATTTTTTTTCTACTGCCTATAGAGATAAGCACATAGTTAAACCCAGAAACGGAGAGACTATGTGAAAATGGATTAACAGCGAGTAGGTGTTGATTTGCTTCTGACAGATGCACTCATTAATGTTAAAGCTGTGGAATTAACATGTCTATTACCTAAATCCAAATGCATTTGAGTGGATACGTAAACCTTTACCGGCTCCGGCATTTACACGTTTTCCAAAATCAAACCTTGAGGTTTTGAGAAGAGAAGTGGCTGTAAGTTATCCCTGTCCTTTTCTCTAAAGAGATTAAGGGCCGTAGCAGAGAGGGTTCTTTAACGTACCAACGCCTGTCGTGGTTCCATAATTCTCACTTCTCAATACTCGCAATCTATGTGTTCGTGTTGGGTTTGACACGGCCATGGAACGAGCAGAACTTGAACCTATGACCTCTTTTTTAGCTGCGCTCTACTACTGAGCTACCGCGACCGGTCATTTGAAAGTGAAATTCACGGGTCTTTCTCATGACACTTTAGCACGGAGGCCCCGTTTCACAGCAGACGGTATCACGATAATGAGTCCATACAAATACACACTCGAGTTTCCATGCATAGGTCTAAATTTGTGAATATCGTCTACAATTGGTAACGTCTTCATACGAGTAAACCAGTGTAGAAATAAATGTAAAGCAAATAAAAGATAATACCTACGTTATCATCATTTGTTTTCTAGCTTGGTGATACATGACAAATAAGATGATGTTGCAGGAATTTCGACATTCTCGTTTAGAGTCGGTATTTCGTCAAATTCGAAGGTCGTTATAATGATCTTATTTGCGAATACGACTTGTCATTAGGTCGAAGGCTCTATGACGTGCTTCATACCAAATGTTAAGATATTCTTTGCATGTTAATTTTTACTAAGGATTACTCTGTTTACCTGGTCAAGATAGAGGGCTCATTGTGGGTGTGACTGGTCAACACGGAATGCTTACTCCTTTGCACCTGATCTCACTTCTAGTGTGTGCAGCGTTCCATATGAACCCTACTCTTACTTTTGTATTCTTTATAAGAATTATAAAATCAGGTATTGTTCGTTATTCTTACTTTTGATTGATCACTGACAATTATTGTTTAATTTGTTAGTGCATCCACAGAGATCTTGCGGCTAGAAATATACTCCTAACTCTAGACCCAATCGCAAAAATCTCTGACTTTGGACTATCAAGGGACGTGTATGAATCAGCTTATTACTTCAAAGTATCAAAGGTAAGATATCATAAATTATTCATTCAATAAAAAAAATCATTTGTTGGTATGATGATACTTTCCACAACACAGTTCACCTTAAACTGTTGCAGGGTCGGTTACCATTCAAGTGGATGAGCCCCGAGGCCCTCCTAATGGGACAATATTCTATTAAAAGTGACGTGTGGTCTTTCGGAATACTTCTATGGGAAGTTGTCACCCTGGGTGGAAATCCCTACGCCGGGATTCCTGTGGAGGCATTGTGTGAATTGTACGCTAATAACTACCGGCTGCCCAAACCCGCGTCCTGTCCAAATTCTATGTAAGTTGTAACAGGTATATTTGAATTGTTTTTAATTAGAATAAGATTCTGTTCTCTCTGATAAACTTCAATTAAATTCTGATTAAAGAAAATTGCATTGCTTATGTAAAATAAATCTTTTGAAATCAAAGTACCAAAGCCATTTGGGGTTCAGGGAATGATTGTGCTGTATCTTAGACGTCTATTTTAAACTTCTTTTAATAACAATAAGTTTCCTTTTTAAACTATTTTGCCAGATACAGATTAATGCGGGATTGCTGGGGTGAACTCACAAACGACAGACCTTCCTTCAACGATATAGAAACGAGATTGGACAATCTACTGCAGTATGTTGCAGATAGGGTAATATGCAACTTTATATTTATATCACCATCAGCTGTAGTATCGATAGATCAAAGTGCAGGTAAACGTAAAATCAATTATAGACTAAATCTATTTTGCTTTTGAATTTTTGATCAAAGTTGTGTTTGAAAATTACCCGAGAAAAACACATTTTTAACCTATATAAACAGCTAACAAAGACGGTCTTCCTTTTCCTAGAAACTATGGCTATTGTAAAATCGGTTAGATAATAAGATACTTAGATAATTAGATATTTAGATAGTTAGATACTTAGATATTTTTATTGATCGTTACATATATTTCAGTTCATTAACATCAGCATGCATACATGGAATGTGTCTATATAATTCTATCATCTTTATCTCAGTTAATATCAAGACATCTGTACATTTTCATTACTGTATATAGTACGAATTGAAAGGTTTTTCATATTCCAAAGGTTGATGGAAAAATGCATACGTACGAATAAGGAATACTTAGTTACAAGGAAAAAGCTAGCTTGAGATAAAGGTTTATCTGTTAGTGAAAAACGTACTCGATATGAAGGTTTCACTGTAATGGAAAAAGCTGCTCGAGATGAATATTTAATTGTAGGGGGAAAACGTGCTTGAAATGAATGCTTACTTACAGAGGTAAAGCGTGCTCGAGATGAAGATTTTAACTTTAAGTAAATAATTTCCAGCGTTGATTATAGTCTGTCCATTTCCAATATTTAGCAATAGTAATGAACAGTGTACAATCTTATAAATCATATACACACAGTAAAGACAACGAACACTGATTAATCTCATAAATCTTATAATCACAGGGAAGAAAACAAACAGTGATTAATCTCATAAATCTTATAAGCACAGTGAAGAAAACAGTGATTAATCTCATAAATCTTATAAGCACAGTGAAGAAAACAGTGATTAATCTCAGAAATATTATAAACACAGTGAAGGTAACAGTGATTAATCTCATAAATCTTATACACACAGTGAAGATAACACTGATTAATCTCAGATATCTTATACGCACAGTGAAGATAACGCTGATTAATCTCAGATATCTTATACACACAGTGAAGATAACACTGATTAATCTCAGATATCTTATACACACAGTGAAGATAACACTGATTAATCTCAGATATCTTATACACAGTGAAGATAACAAAAATCGATTAATCTAGTAAATCTCTTAAAGTATATAATTTTTCAGTAAATATTCTACGTACCTCTCTATGCTTTCCAAAACCTCTGGTTTTAATTTACGTGAATTACATTCACTATTTCTAGAAAGGACTTTGGGAATAAAGTTAAAATTATCAACACAATGATTGCAATTTCTAAAATCGCCAAAGAGCATGGAGTTTGTATAAATATTCATTTCAACATTTATACCTCAGGTAACACTCTACAAATAAAATAGTCATTTTGATTGCTATCAAGAGGTGGACAGAGGAGAGGCTATTATTGTTGTATGTAGATATGTATTTGATGCGAGAAGTTTTTACAGGATTCGTAATTGGGCACGCCTCATCCAGCTTGATTTTACATCTTTGCAACATTTTCAAACAATTCTTTTTTTTTTTCTTTTTTTACCATCTATATTTAAGAAATAAGCTTCATTTTTTGGAAAATCCCTTTCACGTTTCGTGAGATGCGTTCCCGCTTCATAAATAGTGCCGGTGCCACACGTCGCAGTGTGTCCCTCATGCACTTTCAGAAATGATATTTATTTCTTATGTTACATTCTACGTTCATTTATGTCGAGCTTTTTAGCAATTAGAGTAGGTGAACTATATTTCTATATTTATTGAGATCCATGCGCACATTGTTCACAACTACATCGCATTCATGAGGAAATAAGTATCCTTACAATCAAAGCCAAAAAACATTGAGGAAAAGTAAATTTATTTTTGTACGACCTCCACCTAATCAAATCAAAGAAAGACATTTTATATATAAGTATGTTAAATCGTTACAGTTCATCATTTCTAAAACATCTACTTTAATTTTGATCCCTAGGAAATTAAACTACGGTTTACACTTTGAATAATTGTCCACTTCGCATTACAAACTTGCTGCACTGGAAAATTGTATCACAATTTCATTTATATCTTCATTAGTGATTCTTATTTTTAACAAAGCCAATCCAAATTCTCTCTCTCTCTCTCTCTCTCTCTCTCTCTCTCTCTCTCTCAGTGTGTGTGTATGTCTGTGTGTGTGTGACATGTTTGATAAAGTACACGAAATCTATATTTAAGAAGAAATATATTGATTGATTGATTGATTGATTGATGTTTTCCGCCACACTCAACAATGTTTTCAATTATCTGGTGGCGTCCACCTTTTATTGGTGGAGGAGAGAACCCTGATACAATGTACCCGGGAAAAGACCACCGACCTTCCGAAAGTAGACTGGCAAACTTTCTCACATATATCGGCGCGAGCGAGATTCGAACCCGCGCCAACTAGAAGCGAGAGGCCTTGTGATTTTGAGCGCGATGCTCTAACCACTCGGCCACGGAGGCCCCCTAAGAAGAAATATAAGAATATATCAAGAATTTGACCTTGAATTAAATTTTATGTCAAACTAAAATGCAAAATTCTTAGTTTCCTATGAATATGACTATATATCTGAATTATATTATATATAATATGTCAATGAAATGCTGTTTTAGATTTGTTTGACCTATTTACAGGAATATACGGACTTATTGGACAAGGAAAATGCCCCCGTGTGTTTTGATAATTGTGATACGGAAGCTAAAGAATATATGTCTATGTCTTCATTCTACGATACCGACTCTGATGATCGAACCTATGAAGAGACCAGCGAGTCCGACACCTACCAGGCAGAGGCTGATCTTCCTGACCGACCACCGCGAAGCCATCTGTCGCAACAGCCATCACAACACTGCACAGAGGGGTGTAATCTAGTGGATGAAGTTATCCCTAATCCGGTCACTGATCACGTGGGTTTTCATCCGGTCACTGATGACGTTTGTAAGCTTCAGAAATCTGCCAGCTTGATTGAACTACAAAATCTCTCTGATTATAAGGTTAAAATGTGGTCAAATCCAATATATGGTTCCTCGAGACAGTTTAAAGAGACAAATTGTACTTGAAACATGAAAAGTATCAAGTGAATGGTATTCAGGGTTTTGTCCAATTTGAATGAAACAAATACATCGCCTAGATATTGTACTACAGTTCCTGTAGACATTTACATACGGAAATTTGTTCTAAGTAGATGTGTAATGTGTGAGAAGAAAAAAAAAAGAGATAAATACCGAATTACGTACAGGCAGTTCCCAAGAACGCTGATTAAAAATATATAGAATATCATATGGAGATATTTATGCATATATATATATATATATATATATATATATATATATATATATAACCTTGTGAATTAGAGGGTTTATATCATTGATCAATATCTGTTGTGTTTTTTCAATGTCTTTGTTTTATATTACCTTTGTCCCTCAGTAAAACATATCAGACATCAGACATTATTGTGTGCAGTAGTAAAGGTAATTTAAACCAATATTTATCTTGTTGGTATTTTTTGAGAGAGAGAGAGAGAGAGAGAGAGAGAGAGAGAGAGAGAGAGAGAGAGAGAGAGAGAGATGCGTGTACTTGATAATCCGATAATCAAAATTAATGATGTGAAGCTTTAGAAATTTTGTTAATGCAGCGATTGACGTTTGAGATGTCCAACACGATGTGATACAGTAACTTGCTTTGCACGTGCTGTGTATTAGTAAATTAATGTCTTCAAACAGAAGTGTTACATCAGAGACCTGGAGTAACTTGCTTTGCACGTGCTGTGTATTAGTAAATTAATGTCTTCAAACAGAAGTGTTACATCAGAGACCTGGAGTAACTTGCTTTGCACGTGCTGTGTATTAGTAAATTAATGTCTTCAAACAGAAGTGTTACATCAGAGACCTGGAGTAACTTGCTTTGCACGTGCTGTGTATTAGTAAATTAATGTCTTCAAACAGAAGTGTTACATCAGAGACCTGGAGTAACTTGCTTTGCACGTGCTGTGTATTAGTAAATTAATGTCTTCAAACAGAAGTGTTACATCAGAGACCTGGAGTAAATAGAAACTGTCTTAACACTCCGCAATCAAATAATGTAGACGTGAATTTTATCTATGACAGGGAAAAGTTTCACCTTGATACAACAATGATGTCTCACAGAAAATTTCATTGATGAATATGAGGCAATTAAAAGTCTCCTTTTCCGATAAACAGCTGTCGAGTCTATAACCATCAGTCTAGAACAGAAAATTTTATGCTACTCACGTTTGAAATGAGAACTTCTGTTCGTGTTGAATTTCATATCTATTTATCTCTCTCTCTCTCTCTCTCTCTCTCTCTCTCTCTCTCTGTATATATATATATATATATAGAGAGAGAGAGAGAGAGAGAGAGAGGTGTGTGTATGTGTGTGTGTGTGTGTGTGTGTGTGTGTGATGTGAACTATTTATCGATTGTTCTCCAGTGTTTTTCCATTGACAGGGACAAAAGGCTGTTTGAATGAATTCAAATTAAATTAAATCGTTCATTAGATTCGCGTTATCGCACGTCTACCATGAGAGGCAGCTATCAATATAGAATCATTATTCACTCATAATTCTACCCCACTTTTGCTGTCATGTGATCCTATGAATATTCATATAATGTCCCTAATAAAACTTGTGTTCCTTGTTACATAAGTCTCTCTCTATAGCTATAGCCTTCAAAGGTCTTAATCTGCGAGCCATTGAAATGTGACATATGAAATGTGACTTATGAAATGTGAGATATGAAATGTAACATATGAAGGTTTCTTTCACTCTTTTAAGTTCCATCGTCAAAGAAAAAGGGGAAAAGACTATCATTATTGCATGGAAATTTGTCTTTGACAATTTGATGACGATCCTCCGTTGCGCGCTACCATGCTCAGCGTCAAATAACGCGTGTAATACACAAAGCATTTAAAATTTATATTTAGTGTATAATGAGTTTTCATCGTTAATGAAGTTTTATTCCTCGAACCTTGTTTCAATTTAACCTGGATTCGTTAGCTGACGTAATTTTACCTGGATTCGTTAGCTGACGTAATTTGACATGGATTCGTTAGCTGTTGTAACTTGACGTGGATTTGTTGTGTGATCTAATTTTAATTTGATTGATTGATTGATTGATTGACTGATTGATTTATGTTGATCTGTGATATCTCGTCATGTTGATCTGTGATATCTCGTCGTGTTGATCTGTGATATCTCGTCGTGTTGATCTGTGATATCTCGTCATGTTGATCTGTGATACCTCGTCGTGTTTATCTGTGATATCTCGTCATGTTGATCTCTGATATCTCGTCATGTTGATCTTTGATATCTCGTCGTGTTGATCTATGATATCTCGTCATGTTGATCTGTGATATATTGTCGTGTTGATCTGTGATATCTCGTCGTGTTGATCTGTGATATCTAGTCATGTTGATCTGTAATATTTCGTCTTGTTGATCTGTAATATATCGTCATGTTGATCTGTAATATCTCGTCATGTTGATCTCTGATGTCTTGTCTTGTTGTTCTCATATATCTCATCATGTTCTAGTCTTGTTTTTTTTTTTTTTTGGTTTTTGGGGGGTTTTGGGGGGGTTTTTTTGGTTTTGTTTTTTTTTTTTTGGTTTTTTTTTTTTTTTTGGTTTTTTTTTTTTTGCTTGTTTTTTGCGACGAATTCATTTTTGTTTTTTGTTTTTTGCATTGATCATTTTGAGTGGAGGTAAATCTACACCTAAACTCGACAGTCGTAAACCAGGTTCTGTCTGCTGCTGCCAATGACAGACTATTTACAGAACACAGAAGAAGGCACTCGGATAATGCCAAAACGCTCAATCTTTGTTGTCTGTGTCTTCGTCTAATGAGAGAAAAAAATATCATTTTTACAATTCTTTGTGGTATCAAATTCTTGGTCTGATCTTTAAATGTTGCAAATATTTCATGGTTGTTTGAGACTGATCGATTATTTATTTATTTATTTTTAGTCCAGTTACGTGGGTTGAGTAGTTGAGCAGAATGCCATTTTCTCCTTTCTGTTCTCGTGACAGGGACCAGTTGATTTGCATTATATTTATGAAATTTACTATTTTTGGTCAAGGGCTACCTGCTCCATTTAAGTATCCATTTAGTTTTAATCTAATATCAATAGCATTCAGAAGATGTTAAAGAAATGTTTAACACATAAACACCAAATACATGAACCTGCGTTTTGGAGCAAGAACCCCCTTCCCGGGGATCATGAAATTTACAATTTTTGTACAGGCCTTCCTTCCTGTAAAGGCCTTCCTTCCTGTAAAGGCCTTCCTTCCTGTAGAGGCCTTCCTTCCTGTAGAGACCCTCCTTCCTGTAGAGACCTTCCTTCCTGAAGAGGCCTTCCTTCCTGTAGAGGCCTTCCTTCCTGTAGAGCCCTTCATTCCTGTTGAGGCCTTTCTTTCTGCATCTAGACATGACTATACAATGCATTTATTTCCTTTTGGGGGGGGGGGGGGGGGGGTGTTCGCTATCAATATGCGGTTGTGGAGAAGATTTTTAAAGATTTAATCAATGTTTGGCAGTTTTTAACCCGCCCTGGGATACAGGAGTCGTGAAATTTGCAGTTCCTTTTGTCCCAGAGATGATTCACACCAAATTAAATATAATATGTGCATCAGCAGAAATACAGCGATCGTCATTGTAGCTGTCAGTGCATTCTAACTATGTATGAGAATTTCTCGTTAACTTATTTACATGGTTGTGTGAGGTAGGAATCATTTTGTTTGAGATAGCGTCATTAGAAATTTCATTAAATGGCCATGATTTATATACTGAATATTTTCCTGGTTTCTGGACCACAATTCTCCTTTCGTTTTGCTGGGGACTTGAGGTATCATTCATATCCCCACAGAACAGAATGATGGTGATGTACATACATTCTGTAAATAATGCCTGTAGCACAATGTCAGGTGTACACCATATGTATACAAAACAAGCACCTGTGGCACAATGTCAGGTGTACACCGTATCTATACAAAACAAGCACCTGTAGCACAATGTCAGGTGTACACCATATCTATACAAAACAAGCACCTGTGGCACAATGTCAGGTGTACACCGTATCTATACAAAACAAGCACCTGTGGCACAATGTCAGGTGTACACTGTATCTATACAAAACAAGCACCTGTAACACAATGTCAGGTGTACACCATATGTATACAAAACAAGCACCTGTGGCACAATGTCAGGTGTACACCGTATCTATACAAAACAAGCACCTGTGGCACAATGTCAGGTGTACACCGTATCTATACAAAACAAGCACCTGTAACACAATGTCAGGTGTACACCATATGTATACAAAACAAGCACCTGTGGCACAATGAAAGGTGTACACCATATGTATACAAAACAAGCACCTGTGGCACAATGTCAGGTGTACACCATATCTATACAAAACAAGCAGCTGTAGCACAATGAAAGGTGTACACCATATCTATACAAAACAAGCACCTGTAGTACAATGTCAGGTGTACACCGTATCTATACCAAACAAGCACCTGTAGCACAATGTCAGGTGTACACCATATGTATACAAAACAAGCACCTGTAGCACAATGTCAGGTGTACACCATATCTATACAAAACAAGCACCAGTGGCACAATGGATAACGGTCTTACTCTCCCTGTAAACAGCAATATATATTATAGGGAGAAGTAATTGTGTGTATATAACGGTCTATTTCTCCCTGTAAACAGCGATTGATGTTTATAGGGAGAAGTAATTGTGTGTATATAACGGTCTATTTCTCCCTGTAATCAGTATTTGCTGTTTATAAAGAGAAGTAATTTAATTGTATATATATAACTGTCTTATTCTCCCCATAAACAGCGATTGATGTTTATAGGGAGAAGCAATTGTGAACATAACGATCTTACTCTCCCTATAAACAGCAATTGATATTTATAGGGAGAAGTAATTGTGTGTATATAACGGTCTATTTCTCCCAGTACACAGCGATTGATGTTTATAAGGAGATTGATTGATAAATTGATTGTTGTTGTTGTTGTTTTCCACCACACTCAAAAAATTTTCAGTTATCTGGTGGTGTCCAGTTTTTGTAGGTGGAGGAGAGAACTCAGATACAATGTACCCGGGAAGAGACCACCGACCTTCCGAAAGTAAACTGGCAAACAGTAATGGGGGCCGTGTTATCTTTCTGAATGAAAATTCTTAGGGATTTGTCCCTAGCGATCGTAAACTGTCCTCTTTAACCGAGAAATCCTTAGCAGACTCATGCGTTTCTACCGGGCTTCAATCCCGATTTCACTTGGAATCTGAATAGTCTGTACACAAAAGTAGCAAATTGAAGTAAATATTGCACTATATTTATATTTCTAATGTTTTTGCCTTTGATATCGTTACAATTTGTTAATGATAACCAACGCAATGTAGCTGTGAATAATGCGCGTATGGATTTTGATAAATACAGTACATCTGTCCCAAGAGCTTGGAATTCCGACAGAAATGAAAGCAGAATATGCTGTAAAATAAGAAACAAACATCATTTTGAATACATTAGGGTATGAACTACAACGCTTCAGGCCGGCATCCTCTTCATAAAGCAACAACACGGTTCATGAAAAGATGCATTCGGAATATCAAAAGAATTGACCTATAGGAGAGAACGATTTCCCAGAAAAATTCACGTTTGAAAATCGGTGTTCATTTGTTATTTTTACCGTATATATTTCTAAATTTTTCAAATTTGCATTTTGAACATAAAATTTCGTATTAGCAATTTCTAAATTAACCTTCAAAGTTGGCTTAAACAGCATTTCTCAGTAAAAACGCCTATTTTTGCATGAATTTTGGCTAGAAGTCCTTCAGGACAGGCCTTTCCCTTACAAAAACTACGGTATTTTGATAGCTTTTGATATAAGGAATAATTTAATTTTTTTCAGGGGCACTCCTGCCCTGGGGTCGAAATTTACAACAAAAAAAACTACAAAAAATGCGAAAACTATTTCTATCATCGTGGTTCATATGTATGCCGTTTATATCCATAGTAAGTATAGTTCAGATGGCTACACTGCAGATGCTCACAATCAACATTTTAGTGTCCTGGTTCGAATCCACCTGTTAGCACACTTTTACTGTTTTAAAATATTTGCCTGTATTAACAGTATATTAATTATTTGTATACAAGTTTGTGTATTTTACTTCAATTTTCCTCCTTAAATGCATATTTGCTCTTGATATAAAAGACATTTATGAAAATGCGGATCATAATTTCTCTGTAATTAAGAGCAATCAACCGGAACTATACCTCAGTGTAAGCACACTTTGTTTGAGGACAAGAATCATTCACTCTGTGTTACTCGATACAAGTGTCACGAAAAAATATCATGCCGAGCAAATAGGGCTGAGTTTTCCTTTCAAGAACATCAATGGGAAATCAGAAAACAGAACACGGCCCTCGCCAGGTTACGACAAGGGGGTGGTAAATATATTAAAATTACATTTAAAAATTGTATACCTTGAAGACAATACTCTATACCTGATCAGGGTTTTTAGCTGTAGGGCTATATTTCAGTAATGTCAGTTATATTTCTTGAATTTCATTTTCATAATTTGTATTTCTAACACCAATGACTTTTTTAAAATATTATTTCCAAAGAAACGAGTTGTAAGTAAACGCTTATAAAGTAAATACATTGTTAAAAGTAAAATGAGAAATACGAAATGAAATTTCAAGGAACTAAAAATACTTCTACAATTCATGTTGCTCAGATAACGACTGTGAAATGGTTTCTTCTATCTCTACAAGTTGCGTGTATTGACTAGAACTAGAGCGATGCATGAGAAACAAATTACTACACGCATGTGGCCTAAAGTCATCGACCGGGACGAAAGAAGTGTTCCTTTACCGGCAAAGCGTAAAAGGTCATAACCTGACGTATTTAAAAAAAAATTCTTGAAAAAGATTCAGTTTAATAAATTCATTATATATCCTACTACTGCAAGAAAAAAAATGCCCCAGAAAATACTTTTAAAAAAAAAAAAAGAAAACTTGTAGTTTAGTATTATGATTATATCCTTTACATGCATTTAATTATTCCTATGGGTTGTTTTCAATTGTTTTATATGTTATTATGCATGGTAATTATTTTCATTACATAAGGCGCTAAATTGTATTCTATTCACATGCATGACGTATGTTCACATATATTTTATTATATTATCTGTAAAGCGCTCTAGAAGACGCAGGTCAATAGAGCGCTTTATAAATATACTGAATTACAATTAGAAAAGAAAAATATCTCCTCATTTTATATCCTCATATGTAAACAAGTGTACCGTTCATCTCCTAATATTTACATTTGCCAATATTTTGCCTTATATGACACTACTAACAAAATTGACATTCAATTTTCCTTAACATGAAGTCAGTCACGTGATCAGACTTTTTTTTCTTGCATATGAATACAATCACTGTTTCAAAAGTATTTGAGTCAATTGACCATCACCCATCTCGACATCATAACGGAAACAAATAAATAAAAAGCATCAGAATATTTACAGAGAATTTATTTTGTAAACAGACAAGAATTTCATTAATGAATAAAACAGAAACACTCACCACACCGTTCAGTTGTTTTGTCTTTTAAAAATACCGTCTGCAACTTAAACTTCTGAATTATGGCGAATTCATACGATGTCTTTGATATATACATTATGGCAATCTAATATTAGATTCACTTTATGATGATGGTAACCTGTTGTTTCCGGGCAATAGCCATCACTGCCATGACCGAGGCTGGTTTCGAGCTCGAAACATTGTTCAAGTCATGGCACCACTACGAGTCTTTATTTAAATCCTACAACAGAAATTTCTCGATTGAACGAGAAGTCTCTTTCAGTTTGTGTTTATCTTCTCTTACACACCCTGGAAGTAAAAAAAAAAAATGAAATATAACGTAACTGCACTTCGTCTAAATCTGTCGGTATAATGCTACAACTACGAGTTCAAACGATGAACATGCCGTTGCTCCCTTCCAAAAACCTGACGTGGAACTGAACATCAAGACCAATTATACTTCGTCATTCTTTCTTTCTTAGATCCTCTGAATTTCTGTCGAAATCTATGTTCAGCAATTCCGTTTACAAATTCAAATAAGGTAGGAGACTGCCACCTTTTCTCCATCACCGATTGACCGAATGTTACTCCGCGCTTCTCATTTTCAATTGAGTTAACTTGACGCTCTTAATTATCTTTATTTTAAATTTGTTTCATCTTTTTTAACCCTTCTAACATAAATATTTATATTATCCTAGATATTGTTCCCAATTATTTATTCGATCAAACTTTAACAAACTATATCTTGTGTTTTACGATCGTCTGCCTACAAAAATATAGACGCTTGATGATAACATAAATTGAAACAGAAATATAAATATAAGATACATTTTTGAGTGTTATTGGGATATCGGCTGCCTTTGATACTGTGGATCATTCACGCTTGCTACAAATACTCAAGGACCTTGGAATTAAGGACACTGTGCTCATGTGGTTCGCGTCCTATCTTACCAATCGGACCCAGATTGTCAAAGTGAAGGGGGCAAAATCTGGTGCCACTGAGTTGGGCTGCGGTGTCCCCCAGGGATCGGTCCTTGGGCCTGTCCTATTCAACATCTACACATCATCCCTGGGGACCCTTCTCAGAAAGAACAATGTCTTGTACCACATGTATGCTGACGACAATGAATTGTATATCAGCTTTAAAGTTCAACAGGTTGCTCTTGCAGTCAGTCAGATGGAGTCTTGCTTGAGGTCAGTTCAAACCTGGATGGCTCAACATCACCTCAAGATCAACACAGACAAGACCGAAGTGCTAGTAATATCCTCAAAACAAATGGCATCTAAGCTGCACATACCATCACTGCAAGTAGGAAACGATTCTATCACTCCTGTTGCTAAGGCCAAGGGAGTTGGTGTAACAATTGACCAACACTTAACCATGGAGGCACATATATCATCAGTGTGCAGAGGTGCCTTCATCAACCTTAAGAACCTGAGCCAGGTGAGAAGATATCTAGACAGGGAATCGTTAGAATATGTTGTCCATGCCTTTATAACAACAAAGCTAGACTACTGTAACTCTCTCTTTTGTGGCTTACCATCAACGCAGATCCAGCGACTTCAATCTATCCAAAATGCTGCTGCCAGAATCATCTCAGGCACCAGCAAATATGACAGAATTACACCTGTACTACGCTCTCTCCATTGGCTTCCAGTTCAGCAAAGAGTCATCTTCAAGACATTGATGTTGGTGTACAAAACAGTACACAACACAGCCCCATCCTATCTGCAAGAACTCATAACACCTTATGCTCCCTCCAGAATACTGCGGTCCAGTGACCAGAGCCTACTACGAGTGCCATTTACCACCTCAACGGTGATTCAAACTCGAGTCTTTAGTGTTGCTGGCCCTAAACTGTGGAACGCTCTTCCGTATGATATCAGAACTGCCACCAGTCTCTGTACCTTCAAATCTAAATTAAAGACTCATCTGTTCACATGCTACAACTAATCTGGGACCTACTATGATCTGTTTTTATATACCTCATTTCACTTATTTTATTGTTGTTTAAATAGCGTTTAGAGCAGTATGGACTTTACGCTTTACAAAATAAATTTATTATTATTATTATTATTATTATATGACATGAAGTTGGTAAGTGAACAAATCTACTATAATGCTCTTCGGGCGTTATAGGATTTGATCACGTGTCCAACTTCATGTCATATCCCAATAACACTCAAAAAAATGTATCTTATTTCTTATGTGATTTCCCCTGGATCGTGTGAACAAACTTGAACCCTCTTTAATCAAAGAGTGGTTGAAATCGATATACTATAGATTTCAGATAAATGTCCATCACCGAGTGAAACGTCTAACAACACACAGCGATCCGCAGTCAATAGCTTTTCATTTCAAATACACCCCTAAATTCCCCTGCCATTTCTCCATTTGTACAAGTTTTCACTCCCACAATTAATTCAAATTCCCGTATTTCTTTCAATTCCAAATAAATTTACTGTTGATTTTAGCCAATCACGCTGCGCCTAGTCAACCCTCTGTGAATGGCCTTCAGACCGCCCATCAGAATGTTCAGTGCTAATCAAGGATAGACGTGAAGTGTCCCAAGGGAACAAATTCCCCCGCTGGGCACAATGGATGTTGGAAAATGGTGAATTTGTGTTCATTGAAGGATTAATGGTTTTTAAAATTTACTCTGGACAATGACAACAAATTTAGAAACCCCAACAGGTTCAAAATTCTATCCCTGTAATTTTGTAACTATGTAATGCACCATTCGTTCAATGTAAAAATGTTAAATATAACTGACAATAATGCAATGCATATTATATTAGTGCACTGAACCCAATGGATTGACATTACATCAATATAATATGTACTGCACATGGGCGGATCCAGAAATATGGAAAGGGGGGTCCAAGGTCGGACAATAACAAGGGTGTCATAAATATTACCGCGGAGTGAGGCGCGAATTTTTTCGAGTGTTTCTAATTAAAATAACGTAAATACAAAATATAAGTGTACATGCCGTACATTCAGGCCTACTAGAGATGGAACAGCCATAATCTGTTTTAATTTTTATTGCAAAAAGTAGGGTCCATTATTTTCAGAGTGGGCTATTAACAGTATGGGAGAGGAGCGCTTGGCAGGGTTAGCTTTGATGCATATGCATCATAACATTTCCGTTGATACCGATGCCATTATCAAACTTTTCATTCAGAAAAATCCACGACGCCTTTTTTCAGCTCCAGTTTTTCGGTAATTGCTTTTGTTTGTTCAGAATTATGCAGGACGCATTTTTCGTTAAGTTTTGACGTTTTCAGTAATTCGTTACATTATGGAATTTCAATAAAACATTGGTAAAAATATCAAAGCATTTTGGTTTTATTGTCTGCATGCAGATTGGCAGTTTCTTAACTTTTGACAGTCGCAGAGCAGCTCAAATGATGTACTAGAACTTCTTACTGACAACAATCTAGTGGACTGGGTTGCACAGTTGGGAGAGCATTCGACTCCGGACCTGAGGGTTGTGGGTTCAACTCCTCACCGGGCCTCTGCAATTGTCCTTGAGCAAGACATTTGTCCACTGCTCAATTGTATGCTACAATATCACGATTAAGTCCTACAATCTACATATAACCAAATATATGTTGAAAAGGGACGTTAAATAAAACAACAATTAATTCAATTAACTAATAAATTATGAGATATAATCTAAAACATTATTGTTTGTTTATTTGAAATGACCTTAAAATCATGTTATCGAAGATAGAAATCAGTTCCTCGTTGTTTTATGTGAAACATAAGTAAAAAATCAAAAGAGGGGGTCCAGGTGCCCCTCCCCCCCCCCCCCCTCCTTCTGAGACGTCATATTTTCTTTGCCATATAAAAAAATATAGGTGAATTTCAAAAAGGGGGGGGGTGTCAGAACAACACCCCCCCCCCCCCCCCCCCCTTTGGATCCGCTAGTGCTGCAATTGTCAGTTACATTCAACATTTCTAAATTTGCGTTTAACATTTCCAAATTTGCCTTTAACATTTCTGCATTTACATTGAATGAATGATGCATTGCGTAGTTACAAATAGTTACAGGGATAGAATTTTGTACCCGTTGGCTTTCTATGAATATATCACTCTCTCCTCAAATTTTAAATATATATCGACAAGTTCCTTGAATGTTAAAAAAATCTCAATCAAAATCACAGGTGCACAACTTTTATTATTCATACAGGCATATAGTTTTGTTAATCAGTGCTGCATGTTAAGAATCTGATGTACTCGGGACAAAACAGGTCTATAAACGGACACAGTGATTCCGCTATACCCCCTTTCCGGGGGGGATAATAATCAAGGTACATCTGAAATAAATTAATGATGGGAAAGAGTAAACAGCAAAAAAAGAGTTCATATGACTGTTTTCATTTAAATTTCGATTTTGAGAAATAACCGTAGCTAGATACATCACGGTATCTGGAGAGAGCTATTGGATTCTCTTTACTGGACTTACTAGATCCAGACGGAGTCTCCTGTGTTTGCTCCAGCTTTAAACGAGGTACTGCGAGCACTGCTTACTACGAATACCCCCGCTCACCCAAATCTGCCACACCCAAAAGTTGTTCTTTTGACCCCAAAATCGATAGGGATCGTTATCATCCCATGGGTAGTCCATTTGTGCGCTAGGTGATAAGAATAACACGTGAGCGCCCAAAAACATTTTGCTATTTCAATGTCCAGTAAACTTGACATTTGACCTCAAAATCAATAGGGATCATCTTCATCCATTGGGGAATCTGTATGTATGGTATGTCAACTTTAGGTGAAAAGGATAACACTTTATAGCCCAGAAACCAATGCACCTACAGACGGACAGACAACCTGATTCCAGGACACCTCCCTCTCAACTTTGTTGCACGGGGTATAACAATGGATGGAGTCTGCTGTGTTCGACTCTAGCATTACACAATGGATGGAGTCTGCTGTGTCTGGCTCCAGTTTCACATAATGGAGTCTGCTGTGTCTGGACCCAGGTTTACACAATGGATTGTGTCTGCCCAGCCCACTGTCTGAGTCGCCTTAAGAAAACACGAAACACTCAACATTTTGGGTTTGCTTTCTGTTCCTTTGCTGTTCCTTTGTCCGAGACTGTATATAAATGTCTATGTGTACTTACACAGCTATTGTCTGAACAAAATGGATTTGGAGAGACAGGGTGATTACTAATCCGGATCAGCCCCAATATTGGTTAGAGGGGTCACAATTTATACAAAACACAGCACTAGCAATGAGAGTTTATTAAACCTGTATCGGTGTACACTTGTCAATAATGTTTATTAAGTTACAAACTTCAGTCACTCTCATCATTTAACTGCACCTAAACAGATCAGAAATCAAAAGAAAAACCATACAAATTCTCTCAAGAGATCTGCAAACGACTGGGTGTGCTAAATATATATATACATATTTTTTTTTTTCTTCATTTTATCAGAGTTCTCATCTTGTAGTGGCTCCAAGACAGAAATGATGAGATATAATACAACAGATATCAGTGTTCATTAGACATTGTTTGATTGAAATGTTTTACATCAAAATCACTGTCAATCATCTGTATTAATCAAAAAGTTGTCGAGTTTGTCAGACTGAGAATCTAACAGAATTAATTGTCCTCTTGAATTATAATATTAACATGAAATGAATACACAGCTGTTTGAATTAAATGTACCATAAAATTACACCTTACCAGCTTCTTTACACAATACAAAAATTTCACAATATAAAGTACTGAATTGTTTGTTTTTTTATCAGTATACCCCACAACAAACAAAAAAAATACAAAACCGATCGTAAATTGTACTGTAACCACGCCAACATTGTTCCAGCAAAAGCAATATTCTATACAGGTCTCTGAAAACAGTTTCTGAAAATCAAAGTAAAACAAAACCAAACAAAAAAAAAAACAAAAACAAAAAATGCTGTTCATAACTCTATCTAAATTTAGACATTCTACAAAAATATAATACTGAGAACAGATATGTGAGTTATGAAATGAAATTAACATTCATACTACACTTGTACACTTAATGCAGAGAAGAAGAAAAATTCACTTTTAAACAGCATTTATAATGTAAAGCTGTTGCATGACCTTCAAAAACCCAAGAGGGACTGTGGACATGTGGTGACTGTTGGTGACGTTTACTAAGTCTTGTTCATGACGTAACATAGATTTCACTTCCTACACAGACGTGTCATTCCCGTGCTAATGTAGCGTATGTTTTTGTCCATGCTTTTGCTGAAAAAAAAAAAAGAGAATATAGCTTTATATGTGCAGCATTTACATTTCGAATGTTTTAGCCTTCAGTATTACTTGTAATGATAGCTATTATCTCATGAATGTAAACAATGTGCCTATGAATCTTACTAAATACAGCAAGACTACTGTAATGGCCGGAAATAGTCCAACAGAAATGAAAGTAAAATGTTTAACTGCAACTATCAACTACAAATTTGTTGAATGGACACTAACACCCTGTCCAATGTGACATATGTAATGCAATAAAAAAAAAAATAATAATAAAAAATTAAAAAATAAAATAAAAACAATAAAAGACCCAGGGATATATTGATACCTGACATTCACAATGGAAAATATTAAGTGAAATTTTTCTTTTTTAGATAATTATGCAGATTAAGGATGACATTGGGGACAATTGAGGGGAATTCATCTCCCCCATATAAAGAAAAAAATACACAAGTTTAAAGCTTGTCAATGGTGAGAGAAAGTAGACGTGCACTTGTTCATTTATTTTACTGATGAATTAGAGAAGGAATAAATTTATTCTTTCCTTTAAAACTCATTACACAAAATCTTAGCAATAAACTAAGGTAAACTAGTTTAATAACTAACTGTGCAATCCTGTATAAATAAAGGGCATCATTATTATAATTATTAAATGTATTATCATGATGATTTACAAGATGGTAAATATGAGAAAGAAATAATGAAATAGGATGATGACAGGAATTATTCTAATATTTTTTATCATAGGCCTGAAGGGCACAAAGGCGTCGAGTGCACTATCATCAGAGTTCTCAATAAATTTAGAGAGTAGTAGGTGAAATTAGAGAAAATGGGAGGAAAAAAATTATTGCTAGGGGTATTTCCTTGTGTATAGGCACTTAAATATAGCATTAAAATCACTGTAAAATGTCATCAAAATGTGTTTATTTACATGAAAAGATCTAGAAATAGAGGAGAGCATATGCTGAAGATGCTTATCCTAACAAGTCCATACCCTTCTCTTGCTAGATAGTATCCCCTCAATGCTAGTTACCTACAAAGGCCATAATCAGTAACTTCAAAATGCAAACCAAAAATGCTTCCGTGTGAGACTACCTGTTTATAATAGTTGTATCTTCTGTTCATGCATGAATAACAATTATACAGTATTAACTCTCTGCTTTCAATAATGCCTAAAATTCAAAAGTTCAACGTAATATGTAGAAAAGTTATTAGAGATCTGACCAAGGTTTAACTCCCATTGAATGCTACCTAGCCTGGATTTCTTCTTGCAATAACCTGTTATTTTCTTCATGTTACACATACTACTTTCGTTTTGCTTAATATTGGGATCGGGATTACCAAAAATAAAACCGAAAATACTCTCTCTGTAGTGTTTTGTAAGAATGGCAACTGAACCGTGATGCTGTGCAGAATTTATTTCACCACTTTAGTATTTATCTGTTTTGCTAATCAGATATAAGGATAGATATAAATGAAATTTGTGCACGTTATTATGCAAGTTTTTAATGATATTCACCACATATTTTGCGGGAGAATTTTTAATTGATTATTCTGGTCCCTCTTCTTACAATATCTCGTTTGCACACTCTCTGAAGTAGCAAACGGAATTGTGAGAAAGGGGACCAGTCTACTTACTGATCTGTTTCGTAGTAAATTCATCCACAAATTATGAACTTTTATTACCAAAAAGTTGTTATGTAATTACTCGACAATGATATAATCAATGGCATCAACAACAAAATTACCACTCTACCACTTTAGAATATCAATTAAGTCTAATGTTTCAAAGTCTGGAATCGTAAGAAACTTTCAAAAACAGTAGGCACTATTTTGATTTTGCCCAATGAGATTAGATGAAGGGCGGTGTAGTGGCAAAATCCTGCATGATCACTTGAAGGCATCGAGCAAGCTCAATGCCTTAAATATACAAAAGTAATATTTCTAATATCGTTAGTATTGTAGTTGTGTCTTTTGTATGAAATGTAGTGTTGAATTCTTCATTAATTGCTATGAAACTAAGCTAACCACCAAAGAGACCAAATAGGGAATAGTGAGGTCAAAGGTCACAAGGAAGGTCAAAGTCAGAAAATAATGCCACAGTTGAATAGCTACCACTAATATGTATCAGTGTAAGAGTTTTCATCCACCGCGTGAATTATATAGATTGTTACACACTTAAGAGGTGCTTCGCCATTCAAAAGATATGATCAGTATTTAACGGACATTTCATTGTTATGTTTCTTGTTTATGAACACAAAGTGTGCTGACAACTCCTTCAGACACTATAAGGACACAGGCACTACTGTAATACTCTTGAGCTGACTCCACATTTTTACTTGCAACAACAGGAAAATAATGCTACAGTTGAGCAGCTTTCACCAATATGTATCAACGGGTTTTCATAAAAATAAAAAAAAAAATGTCAACAGTTGCTTTCAAACTGAGCAAAACACCAAATAGGGAATAGTGAGGTCAAAGGTCATAGGGTAGGTCAAGGTCAAAAATAATGCCACAATTGAATATCTACCACTAATATACATTAGTGTAAGAGTTTTCATAAAAATACAGTCAGTAGTTGCTGAGCAAAACACCACATCAAAGTCAAAAAGTATTGATGCAGTTGAATAGATGTCACCAATATGTATCAATATTTAGGTTTGATAAAAATATCTTGAATAGTTTCTTTGAAAAATGTGAGCTAAACACAAAGTGTGTCAGAAGGAGAGACAGAAAGCGAAAGATGTACACGACATACATTATATGCCCCAGCCATATTCATGGCAGGGCTAAAAAAAAAACAAAAAAAAAAACAAAACACCAAACCACGAAAGATGTGTTTGTAAAGTATTGATACCCTCTAATGGCAACAAAGTTGATAATGACCATGGTTAAATATCTATTTTTAGGTCAATGTCAAATGATCAAACATATTGGTACCCAGAGGTCTTTATCTAAAGGAATACACAAGTGAAATATGAAAGATCTAGCACTGATCATCGAAAGTGAAATATGAAAGATCTAGCACTGATCATCGAAAGTGACAGCCAACGTAAAAGTTTTACAAAAGTAGGTCAAACCCCATGATAACGGTAAAGAGGTCAAAATTTGATGTATTTTTGGAACACTGATGCAGCCATATGGCAGGAAAGTAATTCTGGTACCAAAAGAAAGGTCTTTTCACAAGGAATACAAATGTGAAATATCAAAACCATACCACTACCAATTCAGACCTTTATGGGATAGGTTAAAGCTTTTCAAAAGGAGGTCAAACTCCTAAGTCAAGGTCATAAGAAAAAAAATTTTGGCATCAAAAGAAGGGTCTTGTCGCAAGAAATACATATGTGAAATATGAAACTATCCATTCAAAAGTTATTGCCAGTTTTCGCAGATAAATACAAACAGACCAAAAACTATATACCCCCCCCCCCCATATTTCTGATTACAGGCGCATAAAAATATATACAGTAATATAATAAAATGATGTTCCCCATCATGCCACCATTTCATTGCCTACAGGTGTTATCTGTCACCTGAGTATTAGTTAAAAGTACCACTACCCCCAAGGACTAAAAAATCTCAAATTATTTTCCTGTTCATCATATCTGTGTTCAGCAGCAGTATAAAAAAAAGATGTGTTCCTAAAACCACGAATGCCGTCAGAAGTGCCTATACTGACAAAAGACTTTACATAATAGATTTATTAAAAATAATAGAGTTATAATATAACTATTTTGGAACTACCCTAAACATGCTAAACTCAGAACCCTGGGGTGGTAAAATTCACAATATTTCTACATCCTTTTTCTGCTCTTCCTAAATATGCATGAAGTTTTCATACACCATCAGCAAAGTTAAAGTGTTTCAACTGATGAAGACAATCACTGTGGTAATTTTGGGCCACCTTGGAAGCAAAACCCATACCCCTGGAAACTACCTGCTCCTCTAGAACATCTATTTAGTTTCAATTTAGTATTAATAGCATTAAAGATATATTTTGAAATGTTTTACACATATACACTATATAATACAAAGTTTGGCCCCACCCTGGAGTCACAACCTCCACCCCTGGGATCGTTAAGTTTACATGACCATGCACTTAGATTTTTTTTTCCTTTTACAAATGTATGGATGTAAAGAAGATTTTTTGAAAAATGGTCAATTTCGGCAGAGTTTGACCCATCCCTTTGGCCCCAAGGGTGCAGGAATCCTGAAATTTACAATTTATGTCCCTTTTGTCCCCAAGATGCTTCATACCAAATTAAAAAAAAAATAAAAAATTGGAAGGGTATTTTACTGCTATATCAAACACAACATACCAACTTTGGCCCCACCCTAGTCACAACCTCCACCCCTGGGATAGTTTACAATTTTGATAGAGGCTTTCCTGCTCTACATAATTATGCATTTAGATTTTTTTTTAATTTGTTTTTAATTTCTATTTTTAAATTGAAATTTCTACCTGTATGTATTGCTTGGGACTCATTAACTTTCCACTGCTCTGCAACGTCATTAGCCAGAGGGTCATCCGGATTAGGAGCACTAAGTAAAGCCTGAATAGAGAGGAGAACTGTCCTAATTTGTAGGGCGGGACTCCATTTATCTGAAACAAGAATGACAACTCCTGTCAAAACAAACCACTCTATTATTTATTATACACAAACCACTCTGTTATTTATTATAAACAAACCACTCTGTTATTAATTATATACAAACCACTCTGTTATTGATTATACCTCCCCCCCCCCCCCCCCAAAAAAAATATAGTTTGTTTGTTTAGTTGTTGTATGTCCTTATTCCAGAATTTAATTTCCATGGTAACCTAACAATTGCCACAATCAGTTACCAATAGTAAGAAACACAGGGGAAAAACCATTTACCATTACACGAAGGATCGAAACTAGAAGCCCATCATAAGCCAAAATTAACTAACTGATACTTGCAGAAAGAAAGAAATTTCAAAAGATTCACCTACAAAATTATATTCAACGGTATTCAAACAAACTTTGATATGGTATTGTGTTCCATTTGAGTGCTATAATTTAAAGAAATTAGAATTTACACTGTCTGAAGAAGATTTTACTTTAGTGTCACTTTTGACCTAGTAGTCGATTAAGTTTTCATCGGTCACTTTTAATCTTGTGGTGGCGATGAAAAACATTTTGTGACTCCTGCCTACTCTTAATAATCTTTGATCTCTTTTTTTTTTTTTTAATTATCTTTCCATGGAACAATGCTTTTGCATCCTAAAGATTTCATCACAGTAAACAAAGACAACTTGTACTACATTCAATGGTGATATGGATCAATTCTGTTTTGGAGAAGTTGAAAATTTGAAAGTTTAACAGAGTTGCACTTATAACAGCTAAACTTTGATCAGAAAACCTCGCCCTAACCGCTGGCTCACTTTCTTTGTTTCTGACACTAGAATATTCAAAAATAAACAAAAATTCAAATGATTTCATAGTAATTATTATGTAAACATACCTTTTAAAATATCTAAACATATTCTACCCAATTTATCAATATTAGGATGATAAATCTTTGTCATAAAGCGGACTTTAGGCGCAGACATAGGGTATTCTTCTGGTAAAAACAGTTCTAATTTAAATGTGCCGCCCTCGTATGGAGACTGAAATAAAAAAAAAAATCATATATTAATTTGTAATTATTAAAAGTATGTTGCAGATAATATTCATCAATTAGTTTAAAAGTATGTATATTTACTATATGTTGTAAATGAAACACACACACACAAAATTAAATTATTTGAAATATTGGAATGTGAAAATAAGAACACGATTCAAAATTGTCAAATTTGATCATTTTATGGTCGAGTTTGGTAAAATTTCAATGTGTGTGGGTCAACTCTCCATTTTTTTCTGTAATCAAATACTTGTACAAAAACTAAAAACGTACATTTTCAGTTTTTTCTGTAACCAAATACTTGTACAAAAACTAAAAACGTACATTTTCAGTTTTTTCTGTAATCAAATACTTGTACAAAAACTAAAAACGTACATTTTCAGTTTTTTCTGTAATCAAATACTTGTACAAAAACTAAAATGTATGTTTTCAGTCTTCCAAAAGATGAAGCACTGACCCACTAGAGATGAAAAATGTAAAAAAAAAAAAAAAAAAAAAAAAATCTTCAAAATAATAGTTTTTTGTAAAAATATTCCAAGTTCCTTATATTGCAGATGATACATCACGAAGGACTAAAATCCCGATGACAATTGTAAACCACTGGACACAAGTGATTCGTAAATACTGACTGGATAACGGGATCAACTACACTAAAATCTCTTTATTTTCATATTTGCTTTGCTGGCCAATACATTCTATTTCATCACCAATTAAATATTTATATATATATATATTTTTTTTTTTATTTATTCATTTATTTATAGTCAAACAATAAAAATGTCAAATATCAGTTTAGCACAAAAAAAATTCTATGACAGAAAATATGGTTATAGCATGTGTTTTGATGAGTAAGCATTTTTCTTGCCACGTTCCCCTTCTTTGCATACAATCTTCAAAATTGGTAGCTCAACTAATAAATGTGGAATATTTTGATTAAAATCTAACTTCGTAATCACCATTTTCATCACTAATACACTGCATAGTCACTAATCTAAAAGAATTAAAGTACACGACAAATTTCTTATCCATAAATTATATAGTTTTATTACAAAATAGTAATCCACTCTTCACAGCATGTAATATAGGAGTCTTACCCACCTTAACAGTCACTGGAGTATCAGACCCTGTACATAGACCTGTTGGGGGGTCTCATATTTGCATTTAAGCCTCATTCCTGACTCTTTCGTTCACAGCTTTATGGTCTTTCAAAATATGCACACTATTCCTTTTCGATGACAACACAAGGGGAAATGAAGTTAGAAGCATTTAAATCACCCCATATTTCCCTGACCAAGGTGCAATGAATTTAACAATTTTGGTAAAGGATTCAATGGACACAATAACCATGCATTTGGTTTTTCACATGTGTGGGAGTAGAAAAGATTTTTATAACTTTTGGTTTTCTTTTTCTTGCAGTTTTTGTCCCAACCATGAGGTCGCGTGGAAGCTTAGCTGCAGAACTGTAGCAGTATGGTCCAAGACTAAAATATAAAACCATAACGCTACAGTTCTGCAGCTAGCTCTGATCATAAATTTCACAGTATACATTCCTCTTATTCCAATAGACTTTCCCCCACCCCTAGGATACCACAAGCCCTAAAATTTATAATATACCCCTTATCTCAAAAATGCTTCATACAAAATTTCAGAGGAATTGAAATGGTAGTTACCAAGAAGTTGGAAATGTTCAACTGTCAATGCATTTAGTCTCTGATCATTTGGGCCCCACCCTTATACCAAAAGCCCTACCCCTGGGATCACGAAATTTACAAATTTGGCAAAGGGCTACCTACTCATTCTAAAGATCCATTTAGTTTCAATTTGATATCAATAGCATTAAAGAAGAGGTTCTGAATGCTTTACACTTAAAAACTATATACCGACTTTGGCCCTCCGCTGGGTCAGAATCTCTGCCCTGTGGATCATGAAATTTACAATTTTGGTAGGTCTTCCAGCTCTACATTACTATGCATTTGTTTTTCTTGCAAATGTGCACTTCTAAGGAAGATTTTTTAAAATTGGTCACTTTTTTGCAGTTTTTGGCACCACCCCTAGGGCGCCAAGGGAGCAGGAGTCCTGAAATTTACAATTCATGTCCACCTTGTCCTATGATGCTTCATACCAAATTTGAAAAAAAATTGGAATGGTAGTTATCAAGAAGAAATAAATGCTCAATTGTTAACACATGACGGATGCAGATAATTTACATTTGCATTTTCTTACATTGGACTTTCCACTGCTATGTGACATTTTGATGGACAAAATCAAGCATTGTTTTGTTTTAGTTTTGTTCATTTTCTGTGACAAGACCAAGTTTCTAAATATGTTCCACTCAAACTATTTTTCCTTGCTCAGTATTGGTTCATTTACTAAAGCTGTTATAAATAACCTGGTGTGAAGTAGACCATCTTGTCCATAATCATCAATTATTCCTGGAATTTTAATGCATAGGGTGCTTGTTTCCTGTAAGGCTGAGACAAGGACTGTTAAGGTACAAGACCTTTAATGAGTGCTAATTTCCTACTAATTACTAAACGGATGAGTCGCATTACAGCTATTGCTTTCAATGATGCTATACTTTACATCGAATTCTCTTCTTTTTCACTTACCTCTGCAGGTCCAGAAACTATGACATGGAAATATCGGGCATTACTCTCATCTGGCCTGGCTTGAATACCGGGTACAGGTTCTTGCATAAGTCGTTGTGTCTCCTGTGATTGAAAACAACAGATAATTCAACAAATGAAATGAACACCCATAAACATGTTTATAATATGCAAGGACATTAACACAGTTCTGGACATACTTATCAACTTATTTCATCAAAATTTCCTGCGACTTTTTCATAAACGGTTTAATTTAAAGCCAGTCTTCACAGTTCAGCAGCTGTGAAGGTATTGGCTACACCCAAACACTGCTTATCATAAAGACTTCAGAGCCTTGTTTGTTGTTTGTTTGTTCAAAATGTCACAGAATGCTTTTACTGGTATAACTTTATGGTGATACATTTAGAGCTGTAAATGAAACAATTTTTTCTTTAATCTGTATATCTATTTACTTCAAAGTTCTCATAAGTTTGTTATTGTTAATCCATACATTTACATATTCATCAATTAGCTTCCCTTTATCCATCCATGTACATATCCACGAGATTTGTCATGTACATATCCACGAGATTTGTCATGTACATATCCACGAGATTTGTCATGTACATATCCACGAGATTTGTCATGTACATATCCACAAGATTTGTCATGTACATATCCACAAGATTTGTCATGTACATATCCACGAGATTTGTCATGTACATATCCACGAGATTTGTCATGTACATATCCATGAGATCTTTCATATACATAAGATCGCTCAGTATATCCACACTTGTATATATACATATCCATATAAGATATTCACTGTATCCATACATGTATATATACATATCTATAAGATATTTCATTTTATCCACACATGTATATTTACATACCCATTAGATATTTCATTGTATCCACACTTGTATATATACATATCCATTAGATATTTCATCGTATCCACACTTGTATATATACATATCCATTAGATATTTCATCGTATCCACACTTGTATATATACAATTCCATAAGATTTTTCATAAGTGAACAAACACTGAGTGAATGCTGAATGCTTCATAATGCAAGAAATTGTTTAGTACTTAACAGCAATAGTTATTAACTATTCATTCTCTGTAGCAGGGGTGGACAAATAGCACTGCCAGACGTCCAGGGCAACCATATTTTAGTGTCGGGCAGGTAAAATTATACCAGCAAATGATCATTGTTTTTCACACCAATTTTAAAAGCTTCCCTATGTACTATTCAGTACCGATTTGGGGAAAATCAACAATTTTGGATATTAAAATTTTACAAAAGTGAATTTTTCCAGGAATAAAAAAAGAAATAACATACAGTATACATCTACTGATTTGTTCCATAGATTTCCATGATTTTTTCATATATTATTTTGAATTATGTGACATGACATGAACTTCAATCATGAAACGGACATTATAAAGGGTTCGTAACTCTGTACCTGTTGACAACGTCTGGTTGCTGGCCAATACTCTCCTTATTAAAATGCTAATGATTTAATAATAGGGCATATCTGAAATATTAATTTGTAACAATTTTTTAAAAGAAGTTGTATCTTAATCACTCAATCTTGGGAAATTTTGACATCATTTTTGGAATTATTGACATTTTTTTTGGGGGGGGAGTGGGGAGGGCTGCCTAAATAAGGTAGTAATTTTCATGCATGTATAAAAAACACTGACTGACAATGAATGTTTTGTGAACTGTGAGCATGAACAAATGGTGAATGCATGGGGAACTAACAGAAAAATGGGGATATAGAACAATTCTGGGACTATATTCATGAATCTGTTTCCTTCTATCTAAAACACACATGACTTGATAGATGACTGGGTACTTCTTTTCATTCCTCAACACCATGTGATGTTTGTCCCGTTTTCACTTTCTATGCTATGTTCTCTGTCGTACTGTATACATGACGATTGTTACAGTACACTTACCACTTACACAGTAAATGAAATGATAAGAGATCATTTAAGTAATTTGTAAAAGACTAGAAACATCGTAATCCATCTCATATCATGAACAGCTACAACACGGAAGCTATCAAATCACGAACAGATACAACACAGAAGCTATCAAATCATGAACAGCTATAACACAGAAGCTATCAAATCATGAACAGCTACAACACAGAAGCTATCAAATCATGAACAGCTACAACACAGAAGCTATCAAATCATGAACAGCTACAACACAGAAGCTATCAAATCATGAACAGCTACAACACAGAAGCCATCAAATCATCAACAGCTACAACACAAAAGCTATCAAATCATCAACAGTTACAACACAGAAGCTATCAAATCATTAACTGCCACAACATTTGTGGCAGGAAATATCAAAATGGCAAGGGAATGTCACTGTGGCCGGGAATGTCAATGATGCATACAATCTGTAATTGTGTAAACAAACACTTGCAGTAATTACGAGTGTGTGGAAAAAAAATGCACACAATAATTTTGACTGACTTTTGTCTGTCGATGATACACACATTTCAGGACCACAAATGAAGTTTCTTGTAAACTTAGTTATCGTTTTACGTGTAATTATCAATAATTTACAGAACTTTGCCCTAAAATAATGAAGCAATACTCCTATCTTGGTGCTCTTTAAACACAACAACACAAGGATAATTTTGTTTTTCTGTAGATATACCATCAATGGAACTGTCCTCAGTCTTTGGGGTTTCTAGGACTTGTTCACATGAGGGTACTTTTCAGTCAATCAAACAGTACCCTCCATAATGTTTCCTTATTCTTCAGTATTTTTTAACTTTTTGAGTTGCAAGGGTCATGGATGACCCTCTATGGTAAAATTCAGGGAGTCAAAAGTTATTTTTGAGGGTCATAATTTTTTTTAAAAAAATATCAATGTAAAGCATTTAATTTTGATCTACACTGTATACAGGCACACCACAGTGTTTTGTTCATGAAATGAAACAATATACGAAACAAATACCTTCATTATTTATTAATTTACCTTCTATTATTAAAGGTTATTTGTCATCATGTCTCCATGTCACACTTGAAATCATCATGAATACCTGATCAGTGTTAGAAGGTTGAGTCATTCAATAATTTTGTGCCACCATTACAATTTACAGGAGTCAGCAATTGTATCTGTGAAGGTCTACAATGTAAACAACCACCATCGAGCCATGCGAGCATTCACGAAGCTCAGCAGCCGTTTCTTACGTTGTAGACTTTTACAAATGAAACTGCAGACTCTTGTGGTTGACACCGTGCGCACCCTGATCACTCACAGGGTTGTTTTTGTCGATTTAAATGTCAGTTGGGTTTTATTCGGTTCAGTGTAAATGTAAAATTGAACAATGTCACCATGTTGAAACTTATATGCTTTCAAGAAAGAACATTGAGTCCGAGTACAAAATGTGAACTTTGTATATTTTTTTCTGCATCAAGATGACCCTTAATGTTTATGGGGTTAAAAAGTATTTTTATGCATAAATTACACAGATATTTATGTTAATGAAAACACTGTTCTTGCCCAAATATCACTTATATTTCAAGACAGGGACCATGTGTTTTAGATACCATTCAAACACATGGATGCAATACATGAATATAATTACTTTCCACTATTGCAATACTACATGAAGACCTACATCATTTCGTGTAATGTAATGTTCATATAAATAATTTTGTCCTATCCATCATCACCCCATGGGGATCCGGGTTGTTAGAATAGATCCTCGGTACCCCTTGCTTGTCGAAAGAGGCGACTAAATGGGACGGTCCTTCAGATGAGACCACAAAAACTGAGGCCCCATGTCACAGTAAGTGTGGCATGTTAAAGGCCCCTCCCTGCTCAAAGGCCATAAGCGCCGAGCATAGGTCTAAATTTTGCGGCCCTTCACCGGTAATGGTGACTTCTCCAAACGAGCAAAAGATTCTTGAGAGGGACGTTCAACAATATATAATCATTAATCAATCCATCATCTAGGCAATATTTGAAAGCATATTTATCTATGTTTGCCCAGCTCTCTAATTTGTATAAGATTGATCATTGTCTTTTATAGTCACCTTTTCATTTTTTCATTTCAGAATAATAATTTAAATGTAGATTTTACCATTAACAAAATAAAGATAGACTTTACCGTTAACAAAATAACATCACAAGTTACATTTCAAATAAGTAAAAATACATGCAGTGCATTTATTTTGCAACAAAACCTACATAATTCTGGTTCCAAACATCACATGATGAGTATGGGTAAAAAGGAGTCCTATAAACACCATACTATACATAGTAAACCTATAGTTCTTCATTTCATAGAACTTATGCAAAAATGCATTGGCAATTTTTTTTAATGTACATTTTATCAAAAACTAATAAATGATACAGGTACACTACAATAACATGTCAGATCTCACTTGGTCCATAAATATCAGTAGAATTGTGTATGATCTGTTGTAAGTCATTTATACCCAATTGTTAAGCACCCTGGGGGTAATTTTAATTATACAAGGTGCTCTATATATGTTTTAATATTTTTATCACTTTGTGATTAAGGGAACTGTTACTGTGGTCAGTTAACCATCATATCGACGTGTAAACAGTGAACATGGAGAACACTAGTGCAAAAACTTTGACACAGAAAATGCCATACTCTTAATATCACTGTTACGTCACACTGTCCTATTAATATCATTCTAGCCGCCTCCATATTACAGTTCTACTATCACTATAACATCAATTTATGGAACGGATGCATAGAACATCTTAGAAACAAGTAAGACAGTGCACGATAAAAAGCCATGAGCTATAAAATTTGTCAGTGGTTTTCGACGATATCAGTGAATCAAATGTTTTATAGTAATTTGAAGTGAACCTTAATAATTCTTCTTGGTAACCCAGCCATTTTACCGCGGCTGTTCAATCAACGTGACCGTCTTCTTCTTTTCTTCCAAACTAACACGCAAAATGGCGAATGCCGCTTATGTAAAGCTAGGATCAAGTCATATTTTCGTATTTCATATAAAAAAAAAAAATAAATAAATAAATAAAGGGCGGATCTTGGATCTTTTTCAGATTGGGATGTATAGTAATATTTCACTCTATCAACTTGTGCTGGTCCTATTTTATCTTAATATCACATAAATATCTGTACCTATAAACAATAAATAAATAAATAAATAAATATCAAGAGGCTCACAGGCCTTATCGATCACTTGCGTATCGAAATATTGGTTAAAAGTATCATTAGCCCCAGAAGTTATGAAATATAGAAAAAAAAAATATGAATAAATAAATAAATAAAATAAAATAAATAACTATTGTGCACATCTAGCCTACATTCTGATATTCAAAAGCATTAAAAAGAAACAAGATGTTTTCTTAAAACAGATCGGTAAAGTTAGCTACTTGAACGAGGAAAAGTTAGCTACTAGTAGCCAGCTACTACAAGGTGTAAAGGTTACAATTACCGACAGCCATCTACAAGACAAAGGTGACCGGGTTTTGATATAAGTTTCTATCAGGTTTAAGAAGATGGCGAGGGGTCATATGAAATTCCAAATTTTCATGTTCGATGTTCCTAGTTATTTAACCTTTGAAATGCAAAATACAAATAAACTTTTCCAGCGGAGCGTGTCCTTTGAAGACCATACGCATTGAATTCAGACCTTCATGAAGTTGATATCCCACCTATTTCCAGATATCAGTCTCTCAAACATTTTGATTCGAGTTACCCAGAAATTTTAACATTTGTGTGACTACCTTAAGGAACAGTGCGTTTGTAATAGATATCTGAACCATCTACCACTGTACATATGGTGAGTTGTGATAGTGGGTAATATGTCATGAATTTTCAGATATCACGCTTGAGGAAATCAGCAACTAATACCTTTTGATTTAAGGGATCCTGAAATTCGAAGTTTATCGTGAATATAAAAAAAAAACAAAACACAAAAAACCCCAAAAACTGTATTTGCATTAGATATCTATGTACATGACCAGAAATGATACTGAGTATCCTGATGTCTCATTCATTTTCATATTGGTGTTCTCATTCATTTTCATATTGGTGTTCTCATTCATTTTCATATTGGTGTTCTCATTCATTTCAGATATCACATATTGGTGTTCTCATTCATTTTCATATTGGTGTTCTCATTCATTTTCATATTGGTGTTCTTATTCATTTTCAGATATCACACATTGGTGTTCTCATTCATTTCAGATATCACATATTGGTGTTCTCATTCATTTTCAGATATCACATATTGGTGTTCTCATTCATTTTCAGATATCACACATTGGTGTTCTCATTCATTTTCAGATATCACATATTGGTGTTCTCATTCATTTTCAGATATCACACATTGGTGTTCTCATTCATTTTCAGATATCACATATTGGTGTTCTCATTCATTTTCAGATATCACATATTGGTGTTCTCATTCATTTTCAGATATCACACATTGGTGTTCTCATTCATTTTCAGATATCACACATTGGTGTTCGCTTCAGAAATCAGCTACTTATACACTTTAATCTATCCTGAATTTCCTTTTCTTTTTTTTTTCTTGAATATCTTAGGAAACACTGCGGTTGCAGTCGATATCTTACCAATTTATCACTACACATATCACGAGGGATAATACTAGGTATCTTAATATGCCATCAATTTTCAGATATCACGCTTTAAGTAATTCAGCTACTGATAAATTTTGATTCAATGTACCCTGAAATTCGAAGTTTTTCGTTTCGAACTGTGTTGGTAGCAGATATATGACTAATTTACCTCAATACATATATATGATAGGGAGTGATCTTATCTTGAAATGTTATCGAATCGCAGATGTCGCGCTAAAGGAACCAGCAAGATATAGATTTTGAATAAAGTGCCCTGCAATTTCATGTTTTCTCGTGAATTCGCTAAGGAATTGTGTATTTGTTTCAGATATTAGGTTTATTGCAGCCCCCCGGAGAACCGGACGAGAGAGAGAGAGAGAGAGAGAGAGAGAGAGAGAGAGAGAGAGAGAGAGAAATATCACAAAGCCGATTGAGTATATAGTCGACTAGTTTCTTCAATTCTTCGGGAGTATACTCCTGATGAATTGAAGAAACTAGTCGAGTATGTCCTCAAACGGCTTTGTGATATTTTTATTATACTACTACTTGTGTAGATTTTCTATACTTACTTCTGGATTATATATATATATATATATATATATATATATATATATATATATATATATATATATATATCACTGAGTATACACGATATTTCTAGAAATACCAAGTTGGTGCTTTGAGATCAGAAAATGAATGCAATTTATATAATCATTATTTTGTTGAATATTCCTGTTAACGAAAAGTTAACCTTGAATTTCTCCGGGCGAAAATTAATGGAAACATCACTGTTTCCTACTTTAGTGTGATACATATATTTTTAGTTGTATGAATCTGTTATATGCAATTTTCAGAGATATTATTCTGAAGGAAATCAACTACTAGACCTAATAAATGAAATTACTCTTTAATTTATAGGTGTTTTTTATAACCTGAAGGAAGTCCGAGTTTGTATTTGTTTGACTATGGCCATGACGAGGGATAGAATAGGGGACCTGAATCTGCCATCAATTTTCAGTTATTACGTTAAATGAAATCAAATTCTTAGACTTTCTAAATGAAGGTACCCAAAGATTTTAATTTTTCGTGAATACCGAAAGGAGCTGCGTGTTTGTGTTATTCATGGTTCCAGGCTGAAGCCAACAGTCTCTGACCAGCAGTTATTAAGTAAAATAATCAAAGGACTAATAGTACTCAACGAGAAATTTTGAATTTGAAACCTATTGTATTATTATTATTTATTGCTTTCCGCCACACTCAACAATTTTTCAGTTATCTGGTGGCGTCCAGTTTTTGTTGGTGGAGGAGAGAAACCAGATACAATGTATTGGGGAAGAGACCACCGACCTTCCGCAAGTAAACTGGCAAACTTGCTTACATAGAAACCTATTGTAAAGGAATTTGAAATAATATCATGTTTAAATTAAAAACTGCCAATCGTAACATGCCTGACACGTAGTTCACACGTGACATTACACAATAATGATGAATTCAATTTATATAAGTGATTTTTGCTGAAACGATGAAGGCAAATAAAATTGGCCACAAATTTCATTTTCATATTTTTTTTTTCAGCAATAAATATTGTCACTATACATGAAAATAAAAATGCATATTGATAATTTAATTAACCAGAATATCATTATCTTGAGCATTACGTAATAATGACTAGATTTACAAGATAAGATAGCTACACGATGTGGGATCATTATTATTATTAAGTTTGTTACTGAGTGTCTACAGAAATATGTCGAGTTGTTCAAGTTCATAGAAGGCGAGGAGAAGCCGACATATTTCTGTAGACAGTCAGTAACAAATCTAATAAGTGATTTGATTTGTTTTGTCGAGGACCAAACCTATTTTTGTATGTTAATATATATATATATATATATATATATATATATATATATATATATATATATTGGCAATACTAAACACACGAAGCTTAGCGTCTAAATTTTGTTACTCGCCGTCTAAAGAAATTTAGACGGCAGTCACGTGAAGCGTTTCATCCAATAATTTAACGTCATTCTAGTCCGAGGCAAAACAAATTATCATCAGCCAAACCGTTTAAAATTATATTGTATAAAATAAACCTTTAATGTAAAATAGCCTACCTGAAGAGTGATTGGTTTACCTTCTGAAAAAGAAGCCAACTAACAAACTAAGAAAAATATCTAATAACAAAACAAACACTTCCTCTATAATAAATGGGGAAGGAGTACCAAGAAAGACGGTCATTGTCATCAAAGACTACGGTTTAGCTCACCTGAACTTTGACATTATACATCATAAACTAGATACAGGAGTTTCGAGACGGCCTTTTCGATTCTAATGTTTTAAGACTATGCCAAACGAATATAAGCTGATGTAGGGGATCCATAGGGCTGTCAATTCCCATTTTCACTTTGGATCTGTAAGGGTAACACTAGCTGCCTCAAGAAGTCTAGACAGATTTCGAGTCTCTATTTCTACTATGCCATGGGACGAAGATACAAAGTGTCCACTGGATTGTGTAAGGAAGTTGTCTGTGATAAAAGAAATTAATTCTTTTTTCACTCGGTTATTTCTTTATTTTACATTTTCCGCATCTGATAGGTCATGCAGTTTGAATGACTACTTCTGTAGCTATCATTAAAGATAAGGTGAAGGAACATCAGGACACGGTAGTGCTTTTGTTGTAATGCTGTTGTAGAGGTACCATTCGGTAGCTCCTGGAGGTAGGAACAATTACTATAACTCTTTCATGCAAAGAAGGGACAATATATTCATTGGGTTAGAGTAAGAAATTCGAAGGAATACTCGATGCCATGAAGATGATTGCTCTGTAATATCCGGAAGTGTAGTGAAGCTCCCTTGAATTTTCGTTATTCGCACCGTTTACAGCGTATGAAATAAGAAAAATTTCAAAGTTTGAGCGAGTTAAACACGTCCAAGAATCACAGGTCTCTGGTTTTCATGTAGTACCCTTTAGAAGCATGATATCTGAAAATTGATATTTTATATAACATCACTCCTCCTGATATGCCTGATATATATGAGAATGTTTGAAAGTTTGCTTTCGGAAAGTTGGTGGTCTCTTCCCGGGTACATTATATATGGGTTCTCTCCTCCACCAATAAAAACTGGACGCCGCCGGATAACTGATAAATTGCTGAGTGTGGCGGAAAACAGCAAACAATCAATTAATCAATCCTCCTCATATGTATAGTGAAAAATTACTGAGATATCTAATCAAACACAGAACATTTCATAGTTTTCACTAAAAACGTCGAATTCCAGGGTACATTAAATCGAAAGGTACAAGTAGCCGATTTTGTTAAACGCGATATCTGAAAATGTATGGGATATCAATATACCCAATATCATTCCTTGTGATATACATACAGTAAATTAGTCAGATATCTGATATAAATATCATTCCTTGTGATATACATACAGTAAATTAGTCAGATATCCGATATAAATGCAGTTTTCTATAAGATATTCACGAAAATATCGAATTTCATGAATAGGTATAACTACCTGTTTTCCTTAAGCGTGACATCTCGACATTGCTGGTATATGAAGATACCCAATATCATTCCTCATTATATGTATAGTGGTAAATAACTCAGATATCTAATAGAAACATAGTTTCCGTTATGATTCTTACGACAAACTTCCAATTTCAGGCTACCTTGACTCAAAATGTATAAGTAACTGAATGTTATAGAAAATCTTCATTGAGTGTCCGTTCCAATTTTGAAAGAGTTTGAAAGGACTATATTCGAACTAATTCAAATGTTATAATTCATTAAGGTTGATTTCCTTTAGTAAACAAAACCTCCAATTTTGAAATTGAAAATAAAGAACAAGAAAAAAAATCTATATTGATTTATCTGAAATTTTGCGTTAAAATTCAGCATTTTGGGTGATGATTGAAAAAATTGATTTAAATTTTTATAAAAACTGGATGAGTTCAGCTTCTCAATCGCCATCTTCCCATATTTATGTAGCAATATTTCATGATCACCCGCATATGGTGTTTATTCTCTCTTCTATTAAGATGCACAAGAACTTGTTCTGCATATGATCAGTTTTTAATTCGAGACAGGCTACTGACAAACAAGCTGATATTACAAGGGTTTCAATGGTTTCGTATAAAGTCAACATTTTGCAAATTTTATGGCCGTTATAACGATCCAGTTTGCCTTTCACATATTAGGTCAAATGCTGTTCAACGTGTTTAACTCCTATAAAGGATACAAAATTCATAGAAGGACAAGCACGGATCCCAGGATATACCAGAGGTATGATAAGGTGCCTAGGAGGAGTAAGCATCCCTGTCGATCGGTCATATCCGCCGCAAGCCCTATATCTTGATCAGGTAAACGGTTAATCCGTAGTCAGAATCAGTGTGTAAAGAACGGCCTAACAATTGGTATGAAACACGTCAGATAGGACTTGTCAGTACATTTTAAGTAGAATAAGGTCTAGTTTTACATACTGCAGTTCAAAACGGTCACTGTGACCCCAGTTTTCCTTTTTAATTTCACAAATCAATAATATGCTTCCCCCAAACTAATAATGCAACAAAACTCCGATCGAACCTCTTTAGCTTTGTATGATTTCAAATGAATTTAACTGAAAGTTTCAACTTGTTGACTATAATTTGTTCATTATCTCATCCCTTAATTACCTAATTTAGCATACGTGTGGTACTTTCATTGCATACACAATCAAAACTCTGCAGACTACTGAGCATGTCTTAAGAACGATTAAAAATTTAGGGGTTTTTTTTTTTTGGGGGGGGGGGGGGTTAGCATGTTCAATTAAGACCCAAATTTCGTTCGACTTGTATGAATGAAATCCTTTTACTGCTACACATGTAAGGGATAAGGAGTCTAACTTTGTGATAGAATGCACTGCGTATATCTGTAGGTTTGTAAAAGGTTTCTGATGCTTAAAATACCTATAATTTCGGACGAGAACTCTGTACCAAAGTTATTTTTGTTTGGTTCATTCTATAATTAGATCTCTTCATTAATACCATGGCCTTTGTCATCCAACGTATTGAAAGTTTACAGACTACTACAACACACAACGTTATTCTGACTGTACACTATTACAGGCTATAATAATACAACGTTATTCTGACTGTACACTATTACAGGCTATAATAATACACGTTATTCTGACTGTACACTATTACAGGCTATAATAATACACGTTATTCTGACTGTACACTATTACAGGCTATAATAATACACGTTATTCTGACTGTACACTATTACAGGCTATAATAATACAACGTTATTCTGACTGTACACTATTACAGGCTATAATAATACACGTTATTCTGACTGTACACTATTACAGGCTATAATAACGTTGAAAATGGAAGAAACATTTATTTTCTTTTGTTGAGAAGTTCCAATTTTAAAGAAATATGTCCAGGAAAGAGACATTCAGTGCAGTTTGAGGAAGAAAATTGAGCTTGTTCAACTTCGTGAATTAGCAAGCAAACATTATGACGAATTCTGTGGATGCATTGAAATTGTACAAAGAAATCATAATTTCGTTTGGTAAGTGAAAAAATGTCATGATTTATCCAAATCTCATTTCCTCTGCTAATTCATAACACGCTATATAATGGAAGTGGCTGTTCACTTGGAGACTGAGTGCCCAAAGTAGCAAATGGCTGCCGGAAGAATAGGCTTACAGCCGCTTATGTACCCGGTAAATATAAATGATTGATTGATTATTTATTGGTTTCCGCCACACTCAACAATTTTTCAGTTATCTGGTGGCGTCCAGTTTTTTGTTGGTGGAGGAGAGAACCCAGATACAATGTACCTGGGAAGAGACCACCGACCTTCCGCAAGTAAACTGGCAAACTTGCTCACATAACGCCGCGGCCGAGATTCGAACACGCGCCGACAGAGGTGAGAGGCTTTGTGATTTCAACCCCGATGCTCTAACCACTCGGCCACGGAGGCTCCCAGGTAAAAATAAATAAATATTTAACATATTATTTATACTGTTAATAGGCAGCAAAAGTGAGGAATTCAATATCATTATCCTCCAAAAATCAATATGATTACTACTTTGATTTTTTGATATGCTTCAGGACAAAGTCTGGATATTATAATAAATTAGAATTAAATAGAATGGAAGAAAATGTTTAGGGACTAGCTATCAATAAAACTTTATCAATTACAGACTCGGTCACTCTGAAGAATATTACACAATACAAGACTCATCAGCAAAACAAATGTTTCATCTATTTTTGAAAATACGATGTTGAATCCCGACGGGTCAACATTTTCTCGCCGAAGGAGTTTTAGCCTTTTTCTTCTAACCGATGAAGCTTTCTTTTTCGAGGAAAAGCAAGCTTCTGAACATTTTGCATACAGCTGTACTACCCTCTCTTCCCATCTAAGGGGATCCGGGTTAGAATAGATCCTCAGTACCCCTTGCTTGTCGTAGGAGGTGATTAAATGGGGCGGTCCTTCGGATGAGACTGCAAAAACCGAGGTCCCGTGTCACAGCAAGTATGTCACGATAAAGATCTCTCCCTGCTCAAAGACCATACGCGCCGAGCATAGACCTAACTTTTGCAGCCCTTCACGGCAATGGTGATGTCTCCATACGATTGAAAAATCTTGAGCGGAACGTTAAACAGTATATAATCAATCAATCAATCAATCCCATCGTTTGATGAACACCCTGGTACTGCCTGAAAGTACCACTTTTTTGCCGGTATTCGTAACGGACGAAATGTTGCTAACACTAGCAAATTTTACCGAAAGTTGTCCTTTGGAATATTTTTGTTCAGTCACATGATGACTGCGGAATAAACACGGTGTTCCGGACGAACTCAAAACGCGGCTTTTATAAACAATAATAAAACACTTCTTTTGTAATTTAAAAAACAGTTGAAAAGAAAACAATAATGACCAAGAAATTTCAGTTGGTGAAAACGTAAGCGTAGATATATCGTATTCATATTTTTGTAACGGGACTGTGTAGGGTTATCCCGTACATTATATATCCAGGTCCAGAAAGGATAACGAGTTCTCAGTGTTTAGAAATAATTATATTATGTTGTAATGAAATATGTAGAAAATAACATGATTTAGATATGAAAAATTATCATAATAAATCATGATAAATCCAAGGGAGTGTGATATTTACCGTTATAGTCCCAAAAGTACGTCTATTCTTTATATACGTATTCTACGGAATGATCAAAAGGCCCCTCGACGGCCGGGCTGACTGTCACGGCACGCGCAAGTGAAACCCGCAAGCGGTCGGGCCTAAATAAAAACGAATGTAACTCTAAATGAAATTGACTGCAAGGGAAATACCAAGTATAAAAATAGATAAATATGGAAAAATACAAAACCATCACACTCCCTCCTTTCCTTAAGTTCTAATGTGTGTTCCACACTAGTCTAACAAACAAACAGTATAATTACATTCTATCCATATACAAGTTATAAAGGAAGAACAGACAGTTGTATGTACATACAGTCTGAATACATTTGAAAAAACAAATCATTAAAGTGCCCAATACATGTAACGGGGTCAGACAACAGGAAGAATAGATTTAACGGGGTCATACAACAGGAAGAATACATGTAACGAGGTCATACAACAGGAAGAATACATGTAACGGGGTCATACAACAGGAATAATACATGTAACGGGGTCAGACAGCAGGAAGAATAGATTTAACGGGGTCAGACAACAGGAAGAATACATGTAACGGGGTCAGACAACAGGAAGAATACATGTAACGGGGTCATACAACAGGAAGAATACATGTAACGGGGTCATACAACAGGAATAATACATGTAACGGGGTCAGACAGCAGGAAGAATAGATTTAACGGGGTCAGACAACAGGAAGAATATATGTAACGGGGTCAGACAACAAGAAGAATACATGTAACGGGGTCAGACAGCAGGAAGAATAGATTTAACGGGGTCAGACAACAGGAAGAATATATGTAACGGGGTCAGACAACAGGAAGAATACATGTAACGGGGTCAGACAACAGGAAGAATACATGTAACGGGGTCAGACAACAGGAAGAATACATGTAACGGGGTCAGACAACAGGAAGAATACATGTAACGGGGTCAGAAGAATAAATGTAACGGGATCAGACAACTGGAAGAATACATGAAACGGGATCAGACAACAGGAAGAATACATGTAACGGGGTCAGACAACAGAAAGAATACATGTAACGGGGTCATACAACAGGAAGAATACATGTAACGGGGTCATACAACAGGAATAATACATGAAACGGGATCAGACAACAGGAAGAATACATGTAACGGGGTCAGACAACAGGAAGAATACATGTAACGGGGTCATACAACGGGAAGAATACATGTAACGGGGTCAGACAACAGGAAGAATACATGTAACGGGGTCATACAACAGGAAGAATACATGTAACGGGGTCATACAACAGGAATAATACATGTAACGGGATCAGACAACAGGAAGAATACATGTAACGGGGTCAGACAACAGGAAGAATACATGTAACGGGGTCAGACAACAGGAAGAATACATGTAACGGGGTCATACAACAGGAATAATACATGTAATGGGGTCATACAACAGGAATAATACATGTAATGGGGTCATACAACAGGAAGAATACATGTAACGGGGTCAGACAACAGGAAGAATACATGTAACGGGGTCATACAACAGGAAGAATACATGTAACGGGGTCAGACAACAGGAAGAATACATGTAACGGGGTCATACAACAGGAAGAATACATGTAACGGGATCAGACAACAGGAAGAATACATGTAACGGGGTCAGACAACAGGAAGAATACATGTAACGGGGTCAGACAACAGGAAGAATACATGTAACGGGGTCATACAACAGGAATAATACATGTAACGGGATCAGACAACAGGAAGAATACATGTAACGGGGTCAGACAACAGGAAGAATACATGTAACGGGGTCATACAACAGGAAGAATACATGTAACGGGGTCATACAACAGGAATAATACATGTAACGGGGTCATACAACGGGAAGAACTCGTGATGCAGGTTGCTTCTTTTTCTTTTAATTTAACGACAATAATCCAAATTGTAGTCTAATATGACCTGAAAAGAAAATGAAACATTCGCACATACTAAATTTAATTCTCTCACACATTAAATGATCATTTGGGCAATAATTTACTATAAAATAGATTAAAATGATTTTTTTTTACCAGTATCGTTTCCGTGAAGAAAAGTTAAATGTAGAGTGTCTTTTGCAAGATATATCCCAACGTACTGTTGTCCGAAGTTAGTCTTGGAAAGTTTTTAGATTAATTGTGCTCACCTTGTTTATACAAATTTACACACGTGCGTACACAACTACCACTCCCTAAAACTCGTTCTGCAACTTATAAAATACTCATTCGCCCTACAATTACCTAACTCAGCAAAAATACGGATAAGACAATCACGTGACACTTCATTCACAAGCAACACTACACGAATACAATGATAATACATGAATATACTAGTAAAGAGCTCGAGGTCAATGATTGTTTGATTGATTATATACTGTTTAACGTCCCGCTCGAGAATTTTTCACTCATATGGAGACGTCACCATTGACGGTGAAGGGCTGCAAAATTTAGGCTTATGCTCGGCGCTTATAGCCTTTGAGCAGGGAGGGATCTTTATCGTGCCACACCTGCTGTGACATGGGACCTCGGTTTTTGAGAACTTTTTATATTGAACAGGTAAATGGAGTAGTAGTCAAAATTGATATGTAGAAACGGCCAAACTATTCAAGGATATATTATGATATTTTCTAGTGAAAAAAAACAACACATTTTAACATTTTAGCTTGTGCTCGGTGACGTTATGGACAGACAAAATGAAATAATTTGTGAAAAATGCATCCATCGTTCTTCGCACTAAAATTTCCCACAAGTCAGAACTAGTACTGACATCTTTTGTTCACTTTGTATGCCATTTCACTCGATTTCCTGCATGTGAAATTGATACAAGAAAGCTTCTCGCCGAATTATATAATAAAGAATTGATACAAGAAAGCTTCTCGCCGAATTATATAATAAAGAATTGATACAAGAAAGCTTCTCGCCGAATTATATAATAAAGAATTGATACAAGAAAGCTTGTCTCGAAACAAACTGCATTTGTGATGAATTTACAGGTTCTTTCCAATGAAAAGGCTAAGGTAATGAGCAGTACTCAATCTCGTAATTCCTATAGAAAAAAAAATCGGAGAGGTGGCTAAATTGGGACACCTGGGCATACCAGAGGTGGGATCAAGTGCCTATACCAACATTGTATTTCTAAATGATTGATTGATTGTTTATTGTTTAACGTCACTTTCGAGAGTCTTTCACTCATATGGAGATGTCACCTTTCCCAGTGAAGTGCTGCAAAATTTAGGCCTACGCTCATAGCTTATTGTCTTTGAGCAGGGAGGGATCTTTATCGTGTCACATCTGCTGTGACACGAGGTCTCGAATTTTTTTCGGTCTCATCCGAAGGACCGCCCCATTTTGTCGCCTCTTACGACAGGCTGGGGTACTGAGGACTTATTCTAACCCGATCCCCACAGGATGCATTTCTAAATAAATTTCTAAATAAAACATAAATCATCAATGACCAGCGTATTTTCGGCACACTACCATGGTTTTCTTGTGAGCGAAAACAAAGGAATAGAAGTTCTGCTATTAATATAGATGAAAAACTATACTATAGTTTTTGGTGATGCCTCTTGTAACAAAATGATTTGAATACTGGGGACGATGCTGTACTTGCTCAAACTATTTTGGTTATTCGTCAATGAAATCCTTGAGAGCATTGTAATATTGTATTCAAAATTCATATAAAGCAAACCCAGGTTTTTACAGTCTGCAGTTCGATTTTATAGTTCTGTAAAATCCGGGTACCGCGTGTAAAAGCTATCGGTAAAAAGGTATCCAAACTGTAATAAACTTATATGACATATATATCTTTAGGATGGTACAGTTCCTATAGTAATGAAAGATTAATTATCGCTCCTACATGACAGTTGTGCAACTTTCAAACCAAGCCTGAATAATTTGATATCTACATTTTATGAGTCTATTCAATATACAGTGGTGTACTAATTCAATATATAATGTCTTCACCAATTCAAGGAATCAAAAAGTTGAAAATTCTTAATGTCTTCATTTTGGCTTTATAAAACATCACTCAATAAAGAGATAACGAACAGTGACCAATTTTATAATTCCCACATAGGATGCAAGTGAGCCAGGTGGGCAAACACAGATCCCTGGATATACCAGAGATGGGATCAAGTGTCTTGGAGGTGTAAGCATCCCCTGTCGACCTGTGTGAGAGCCCTATATCTTAATCCATAGTCAGAATCAGTGTGCCAAGAACGGCCTAACAATTTGTTTAAACTACGTCAAACAGCATTTGACCCGCTGCTAATTGCATTCAGCCATAGTATTTAGCATGAACACTTTCCAAAAATGATAAAAGTATGTCATTATCATCAATATCCTTTTGGTGAGTAATATATCATGATAATCCATGAAAGCTTGAGTGCGTCTTGCACCGATCGTTAGTATGGAAGTCAGAGTGTCCGGAAAACGCCCACGCTTCCGGTGGTGTAATCCTCACACCTTCTACAGGATTACTACTGTCTATATAAAACCCGTTTCTCAGACTTCAGAAACTACAATTATTTCACACGGAAAAAGTAAAAAACAAAACTGCAGTAGATAAAAGAGATACAGGACTGTATTTCCTGAGAGAGTATATTCATCTATTTTAAGGATGTGTATCAAGAGATCTTTCAAGAGTTTTCTATCTCTTCTGTTTCCGTCTATTTTCTGGATAAGTGTTTACTCATTACTTACATGTGACATTGCGTCGTGTTGTACTAGACTCTGTGATCTTTATGTGTATGGTTTTTCTAACAATAGGCCAAAGGCTACCACAATTTCACCGTCTTTAAAATAAGATCAAGGCTTTTTAATGCAAAGAAGAATTTTAGACATGTATATCTTGATTATGAAAGAAGCAATAAGCACTTTCAACTCCTATAAAGCAACGAAATGTGTGTACTGCATCACGTGACATATTGAAGTTATAAGTATTGGTTCTATTAATTTTATAATCAACCAATTGTGCAAGTCAGGTCACTTATTGAAGTTATAAGAATTGGTTCTATTAACATTATGCTATATCATTTACGTGTAAGGGAATGAAAAGGCTGAGATAATGAACGGTATTCAATCTCGTAATTCTTATACAGAAAACAAATCAGAGAGATGAGCCCCTGAACATACCAGACGTGGGATCAGGTGCCAAGGAGGAGTAAGCATCCCCTGTTGACCTGAGCCCTATATCTTGATCAGGTAAACGGAATAATCCCCAATCAGAATCACTGTGCCAAGAATGGCTAAAAATTTGTATGAAACACTTCAGACCATAACCCGTACAAACTCATGTAACATCAGGATCTTTGTCGGTAGCCTGCCTGTGATGCGATATAAATTAGATTGCAGTTCATAGATTTAGATATCGCTGAGTGTATTGCGCAATTTTCACGAATTATAATTTTCAATAAGTGATACTGGTTTGTATGTTTTAGAGAGTACTTTGCATAAAATGTGTGGATGGATTGAGATCACTGTCATTTATGTACCAGTCAATAACTTCTTACACAAGCTTTTGTAAGTATCGTTTGTTTGTATGAGTTATTTAAAAGTACAATGGTTAGTGAGCGGTGCGCAAAGGTACTGCTTGAAAGTCCCATGTGCCAATAAAATCCTCAATAAAATAATGAAAAAGTACAACCGTATGTCCGTTGAATTCTTTAGTGTTATACGTATATTTGCAACCAAAGAACACAGAGAAGGTTTAAAGAGTGATTGTGATGTGACATATATATCAATAACCAAACATTATAGAATAGACTATAGTGAGTCATCGGTATGAAATCATAAGAGTGAATTCAGACAGTGTATAGATTGTTAGACAATCACTGTTGACCGATCACACTCACGATAATCCTTTGTGTCGATGAGGTAAACGGAGCAGTCTGTAGTCAAATTGATATGAAACATGCCAACTAAATTTCGACTTCATAATTAGCTATATTTATAAATAAGATCAGTATTACGATCCTGTAATTTGCAATAGCGGTAACCTAATGTGTAAAAGCTTAATCTTTAAATAACGTCAGGACTCAATTGCTTCCATAGCCTGCCATTATGTCGAATGTCGTTGATACATCTATATTCTATAGCAATTATTAGAGTGTTCTTTTTACCTAATGATTTTTACTACATGTATAGATATTCTGATCACCTGATCAATGTAGAGGGTTCATGACTGGTGTTACAGGTCAACCGGGGATGCTTACTCCTCATCAACACTTAGCTCACCTCTGGTGTTCCCAGGTGTCCATGTTAGCCTTGCTGTTTATATTGTATTCTTTATGAGATTTTCAGGATGTAATTCGTTTCGTTTGCCTAAAAGAAGGGACGGGTAAAATTGTTCGTGTCATTGATAATTTTAGTGCTTTGTATGAGAAGACTAAGATAACTAACATTGTACAATCTCGTAATTCCTATAGCAAATACCAATCAGAGAGATAGACAAACACGGACCCCTGGACAAACCAGAGGTGGGATCAGGTGCTTAGGAGGAGTAAGCATCCCCTGTCGACAGGTCACACCCGCCGTGAGCTCCACATCTCGATCAAGTATACGGAGCAATCCGTAGTCAGAACCAGTGTGCAAAGAACGACCAAAAAATTTGTGTGAAACATATCGTATGGCATTTGACCAATGGAAAATTGTACTAGCAAACTAGATAGTTATAACGATCATAAAATTTGCGAAATGCTGATTTTAGACCAGACAGTACAAACCCGTGTAAAAACGTCTTTGTAAGTAGCCTGCATCCATTTAAAATTGATCACATGCAGAACAAGCTCTTGCGTATTGAATCAGTTGGGAGATAAAAACACAATATGCATGTGATGATGGGATATTGCTACATTGATCTCGTTTGTCATAAAGTTGAGTTGTCAGTTTGCCGACAGCATCTATTTTCAGTAAATTGTCTAAGTACGAAGCACATGTGGAAGACTATGTGGTGTTTTTCATTTCAAGTTCACTAGGATATATCAAATCGACATGTAAATGGAAATGATTATTGTTAAAGAATAAATTTCGTCGATATAGTTAAATGTCGAATTGAACTCCACATCCAGATATTTTCTTCTCGTGTAGAAGCTTGTGAATGATTTCTGCTTTATAAGAATATAAAACCAAGTCAGTTAACAAAGGAGCACAATTTGTGCCCATGGGAATTGCAAAATATTGTTGGAAGACCTGATCATCAAAAACTAAGAAGCATATTTTTGATATCAACGTTCGAGTACTTGTATGTAGAGTCAGATTCGTGTTTAACAAAATAATTTTTGGGATGACCGATCACTAGATATGAATATTTCCTTTTATCATTTTCGTTGACGAAGCAAATGTCTATGATGTCAAAAACTCTAGTCTTTGATTTATCGTGAGGTATGGTCTTGTAATGTGTTGTAAAATCATACCATTTAATGTTGGTAATTTAAGAAAAGTCTTGTGATTCCAAATTCACTAAAAGTTCTTTAGAAGTTTTAAGTCCACATTTGATTTACACCACTTCTGGTATTTGTAGTATTACAGTACGTTTGAAGTTTTTTCTTCACAGCAGTTAATATTTTCGTGAAGAGAAAAAATAGGGGCTTGGTGGAACATTTATTGTATCCAGCAATGTATCTTTGTTTGTAAGTTTTTTGTGGAGTTTGGGGATCCAGTATAGGTACGGTAACTCATATCCATCCACTTCATTGACTGGGATATTAAATGTATCCAAAACTGAAGCATGATTTTGAAGTATTTCAGGTTTTGAAAGGGCAGTTGGAGTATAAGTGCGATTACTAAATGTGGAATTAATGCCAAATTCGTTTAGAATGGAGTTGTAATAATGAGCCTTACAAACAAATACAATGTTGTTGCAAGCTTTGTCAGCTGGAACCATAACATATTCCTCATGTAACCTATCAAACTCTGATATCACTTCTGGTGTACTAAACATGTCTGATACAGGATTTTGATATTCTTCTTATACTATTTATCCATTCTGACAAAGTATCAAGTTCTTCTCTTTCAGATTTAGCCCATCGTCTAGCATAATCTTCAACAGAATTCAAAATAGAGATGATGTTCTATCGCCAATTAAAAGACCGAGGTTCTCTGAATTTAGGACGTTGTAAAAAAAGTTATTTAGGTCTTCATTTTTAACTATATCAATATTACTACTAATGACATGTTCAGCTGGACAATAGTGAAAAGAAGACGAAGAACATTTTTGTATTTGACTTTGTATCCACGTATTTCATAGGTATTCACAGATATTCACATTCTTGATAGACAACTGATTTAACGAATTATTTAGGATTTTAGAATAACATTATTTCATTCCATATAAATCTAAACATTCAAATCGAATTTATTTTAATTTTAATTACAAAATATTTTGGAATACAGTATGTAGATCAAAAATCATTTAAAATGTAAGGATTGCCACTGTTTAAGAACATTTCGGACAACCCTCGTATGTGAATTATCAGCATGCGATGGTATACAATAGAAAACAATGAAACGACATACTGTACAGCTTTAAACATCGTCACAAAGAAAATTTCAGTGTATATATTCTACGGTCATTATCCCCGTGGGGATCCGGGTTGTTAGAATAGATCCTCGGTACCCCTTGCTTGTCGTAATAGGCGACTAAATGGGGCGATCCTTCGGATGAGACTGCAAAAACTGAGGTCCGATGTCACAACAAGTGTGACACGTTAAAGATCCCTCCCTGCTCAAAGGCTATAAGCGCCGAGCAGAGGCCTAAATTTTGTAGCCCTTCACCGGTAATGGTGAGGTCTCCATATGAGTGTAAGATTCTCGAGCGGGACGTTAAACAATATATAATCAATCAATCAATCTATGGTCATTATAACGATTTATTTTACAAAAACGACCTGTCAGTATAAGTAGAATTCTGCCTGATGTGTGTCATACTGATTGATATACCATTCTTTACGTAATGATTTTGACTTCGGAATACTCCGTTTACCTGATAAATTTTAGGGCTCATGACAGGTGTAACCAGACAACAGGGGATGCTTACTTCTCCTTAGCACATGATCTCACGTCTGGTGTGTCCACCTCTCTGATATCCTTTATAGAGATCGATCACTGTTGGCTACCATTTTGTAACAAGAACTAAACTGAATTCTAAAAACATTAAAACAACAACGGTAGTAATACTCCATAATTTATTTTATCTCTCAAAATACGGCATACGATTCACATTCCTCGTATCACTGAGACACATTCTCTGTATCACTGAGACACATTCATTCTGTTTCGATCTCCTTCGATGTCAATGTGCGATCGTGGGATGGGATAAAAAAAAATGCGATTAAAAAAATCACGGTAATGGTAATTGATGTAGTTCATTAGTTTTAATAAAAGACTAAGATAACTAACAGTATTCAATCTCGTAATTCCTATAGAAAATACAAATCAGAAGGATAGGCAAACACGGATCCCTGGTCATACCAGAGGTGGGATTAGGTGTCTAGCAGGAGTAAGCATCCCTGTCGATCGGTCACACGCACCGTGAGCCCTATGCGTTGAGATAAAAAATGGACAACATGTACCAATGTATTGTAAAATATACACTATCAGAAATCGCAAAAACTCGGCGTATTATTGTCATAAAAGATTCAAGTTTTTTTCTCCAACACGAAATAATCGTTTCCCCCATCCTGATTCACATCTTTGTCATTGGCTTCCTCCACAGATTTTCCATCGGGTACAGGAGGACTATTGGGTATACATAGCAAATAATTTCCACTTTTGTCACCTGTATTTTCTTTGTTCAGTAATTCACTTTCCTGAAGGTTACCTAACCCAGTATTGTCCGGATTGACCAAAGCATCCTTGCTCTTTTGGTCGTCAGCAATGACTCTGCTCATCTCCATGTAATTTTCTGGGTAAATCAGAGATTGTCCTTGAGATTGACGGTTTGTCTGTAAGTGATTATACACATGGCTATATGTATTTTGGGCACTGTGCTCGTCCTTGTCACGTTTTGCAGTTTGTAACCTAGACACATCCATGGACTCTGTTTGAGGTTTCAGCAGATGTTGCGCTATTCCATTTATTTCCAAAGGTTCCAGATATTCTTCATGGTTTATTGGTGAACCTTTATAAAACTGAAAATATTTATAAAACATAATTTAGAGGTTGCTAGATAAACTTTTTTTGAGATACTAGACAGTATGCCTGTTGTTTATTCTCATTCATTATCCTCGTCAATTGATTGAAAATTTACAAAGTAAATCATTTAATTGAATGAACTCTGTATCTTCGTAATAAAGTGCACCCGCGATTTATTCCAAAAGATATTACACTGCAGCTTTGATTTTGCTCTGGGATTTCTGCATAGACCGCCGCCTCTTTCGCATATGTATTACACAGAGGGATCTCTTCGATGATAGACGTTGTTTCTTTGTTTTGGTGTGATTTCATCGCTCTCCTGAATACAAAACAAACTAGAATTAACATCTCTGAAGTTATACATCCGGGTGTCATTTAAAGTTTTACATATATTCGTATCCATGCAGTCATATAGACTTTGTTCCCATCATGTTGCGAAAAACAACAATCAATCTCATTATTCCATTACCTTCTATAACAGATATGGGTGACAAACATAGAGATGAGTACTCCACATATGATTCCGCCTAAAAACATGCCTGCCGCAATCCACAATGAATCACCTGTATTTAGTAGGAGAAATCAGTTCAATATTAAACACTTTTTTCAAAGTATCAATTCTAAAAAGATTAAAGATACCAATGCATCCGATCATGTAGCAATATCGTTTGGCGTTATGGTAGATTTGATGTAACGAGTGTATCTGATATCGTATGGATGTTAAAAGATTTTTCATTTATTCCTTTCATTTATATTTGTCCGAAGGGCATCTATCTGATGATACAACGAGTGAATGACTCCGTGAAGAATTATGAATTACACCAAAAGTCATGTTTCTTTCATTAACATTTGTAAACGATAGATATAGAAAAATAAACTTCCATTACATTCTCGATTCTAGTTTTGAAAAACACAAATTGCACGGACTTAAAAAAAAAAATAAACAAAAAACAAAAAAAAAATCACTTCATTTTTTTTATTTATTTATTTTTCATGCTTCTTTTTTCATACACTCCAACATGACAACACAGTTGAGTTGCGTCACAACTTGACAAGAATTTATCCATTAGACATCGACAAAGACCTGTTGCCTAGTTTACGTAAGGTAACACTTTAGCAAATGAAAATATATGTGCGTTTTGTTTTAATTGGTTCGACTTATATTGAATATATCAGTGTGTGTATTCACTCATATTCTGTGTTACCATTCTGTGTATTCACTCTTACCGTCGAGGAATCCTTTCTTTGATTTTTCTGGATTTATGAGATTTAAACCATTGTTAGCGTCATTCGACACATCTGAGGAGGTGGTGGGGGCTTTATGATACTCACTTGTGCGATTTTCTAGGTTTTTATCCTCTTTGCACGAAGTGTAATTATATATTTCATCTGTGCAATCTAAATTTGTACTTCCAGTGGTCAGGCCATTTCGTGAAGAGGACCCATCCGTCTTGCAGCTGCAGGTCCTTTTAACACATGCCTTATACCCATGTTTGCTTCTTGGAGTAACACAAAGTTCTATGTACCGCTTCTTTGAAACTTTAAATTCGATACTGCAGGCAGAGTCATTTTTACAGTCATTAATCATCTCCTCTAAGTTACTATCTATGACAAAGGAAAGTATATTTCCATAAGTAAAAAATTCAAACCTAATCGCCTTTACTCATAATCAAATAACTTTTATTTGACAAATTAGTTAATTATATATAGTTCATACATAACAGTGTTCCAGCCAATCACATTTGAGTACTTTCAGTATTCTACAAGGCTGGTAGTTGTAGTGCTATCTCTTTGAGTTTTGGGTTCAGTTCTAGATCCCATCGTAGGGTCTCGCCTATGGAGGTCCCGAGTCATGAGAGGCACTAGTACGATAACGAACCCTAATAGTTACGGCCTTCAATTTGCATCGGTCAGAATTGTTCTGCTAATGACGTCTCGTTATGCGTTAGAAATTTTCAAATGGACGTAAAAAATGAACAAGCAAACATGTAAAACATATAAACATATAAAACATGTTAACATATAAACATGTAAAAAAAAAAAACTTAGACATAATAACATGTAAAACACGTTAACATGTAAACATGTAAAACATACATAACATATGTATAACATACCTTCAATGTTTCTGTTGACCATTACGTCTTCCACAATGCTGGCAACATTTTCAAAATCTCTGACGTTTATAAAATAAAACATGAAATATATTTGACTTGGAACAAAATCAACAATGTGCATACCCCCGAATAGTTCGTAACTGAATCAATTCACATGTGAAGAAAAACTGGACAAAACTACTATTCACAGTACTATATACAATAACAAATGCAAATTGGAAATGTAAAAAAAATCATTAACTATGTTATACAAAAGACCATGTCTAATTAAGGAAAGTGTGAAAAGTAGATTTGGGCTTTCTTTCAGAATAAAGCATTTATTTAATTTTTAACTTTCAGGATAAGCTTCCATTCTATGGTACATAAAAATGATTGATAGAATGATGTGTGTTTGCTATTTGTTTTACGCCCCTTCGAAAATTTTTCATCCATACTGAGACATCACCAGCTGTACGTGAAGTAGCATCAATATATACCTATGTTTAGCAATTACGGCTTTTAGCATTGTGGGTTCTTTAACGTGCCAACGCTTGCCGCGACACGAGACCTCCGTTTTTAAGGTCATACTCGTATTCTACAGACCGGTGATTCTCACATTTAAATGCCGAACGTTTAACGAAGGAGCAATCACTATCTGTGTTTACGTCTTAAGTTTGAAGGGGCCATGGCACGAGCGGGACTCGAACTCATGACCTTCCGGTTGCGAAGCAAAGGCTCTACCAAAGATCTACCGCGACCTGTGATAGAATGAACAATATCGACAAAATAGTGTTTTACAAGAATGTCTAATTATTACGATCAATGGGTAACCTTTAATAATGCTTGTATTTTGTGTATATTGTGTGTATATATCACCCGTATATGGTGTTTATGACTCTCAACAGCTTCTCCGCTTAAGAGCATGTACTACGTATGGTACGTTTTGAAACAGAGGCAGGCTACTGATAAATAACTTGATACTAAAGAGGTCTCAATAGTTTCATTGACGGCAAAACAATTGTCAGTCCATTCTTTACATTCTGATTTTCGCTACGGATAGCTCCGTTTATCTGATTAAAGTATAGGAGTCACGGACAGGTGTGACCGGTCGACAGTGGACGTTTACTCATCTTGGGCACCTAATCCCATCTCTGGTATATTCAGGAGTCGTTTTCACAACTCTTAATGTTGTATACCTCAAAGGAGTTATGGGATTGATCATAGCTCGTTATCTTCACCTTTTCAAAGATATATTGTTATTGTAACATCTCGCATTGATAAATCTTACATTTCCCCGTTCTTCACACTTTTAATAATATTTTTCTCAAATGGATTGTGACAAGTTGATGTCCAGACTACCGGTACAGTTAAGATACCTAAAACAGAAAAAATATTGCAAGGAATAGAATACAAACATTGTCTAGCCACATTGTCTGTGTAGGACCATGCTATATTATATAGATTATTCATTCAATCCAAATGTAGAAACTAAATTATTTATTCTTTAGATACAACAACGACAAGAGCAACAACAGATAATCTTTTTATATATCTGGTATGTGTGGATATAATGAAAATTGTTATGTGTTTGATTGTATGTGCAATTAGTTATTTTCTGATTTTCATATAGGGCGCTTGTGCATGATATTTGTGGAAAAAAAGCAATCAATACTATACCTCGTAATTATCATAGAAAATACAAATCAGAGAGATGGGCAAACACGGACCCCTGGACATACCAGAGGTGGGATCAGGTGTCTAGGAAGAGCAGGCATCCCCTGTCCACCTGTCATACCCGCCGTGAGCCTTATATATTGATCAGGTAAACGGAGTAATCCGCAGTCAGAATCAGTATACCAAGAATGGTCTAACAATTGATATTAAATACGTCATACAGCATTTGATCTAATGGAAGGTTGTACGAGACTGTTAGTGCATTGCGTATCGGATTAGTTGAAAGATATAAACACCATATGCAGGTGATAATGGAGTATTGCTACATAGATAAGGGACGTTGACGATACAGAAATAGTAGGTAACTAATGTACAATATTTTACAATATTTTGAAAGGAAACAATTTGCTTTGTTGACAAGATAATTAGCATACTTGGCCATATCATAAACTAATCATGTAAAGACCTGAGCATTTCGAAACAAAACACGTTTGTAATGCTACAAGAAACCGTTTATAATGTTACATGAAGCCGTTTTGTCAATAAATCATTTTTTGAATGGTTTTTATACAGATAAATACAAAATGTCAGTCTAAAAAAAATCCCTAATTATCCATGAAAAGTGTCGAAATGATATTCATATGTTCCAATGGTAAAACATCGCCGCACGTCACGACTGAATTGTACGTGTTTCTCCCTTTTCAGAAAAGAAGCGTGCATTTCAGAAGTGGCTTGCGACGGTGAATGTTATATCGAGGTGGATCAGGTTTTAAGCCTTTCGTTTTCAACAAAAAAATTCGGATAATAGTTTTTTTTTTCTTTTCCTATATATATATATATATATATATATATATATATATATATATATATGTTATAATTTTAATTTCAATTCCCATCAGTGAGTTACAATTTTAATCCCCATTCTCAGCTACCTCATCATACAAATTCAGAGATGGAGATCGGTTAGCAATGAAAAAATAACGCAGCCTGCTGGAAATGTGTTTTTGAAACACTTGAAAACCTGCGACTCACGTTAGTAAAGATCACAAACATTTTAAGATTTCATTAGAATGATTCGTGACGCAGCCAAGATATGAGCATGGCTCGAACCTACAGTCACAGACAAAACACTTCAACCAAGGAAGTCAGTTTTACAGGTGCTGAGGCCGCTTCTAGCTTCTTTTTACTCAAATACGTTCTGCAAGAAATCTGTCATTTTCAACACGCTAATCGGAGATAATCTAACTGTGCAAATACCATCTGTTAAATGAGGCACGTGGGTGCTAAACAAATGCCATCTGTTAAATGAGGTACGCGGGTGCTAATCAAATGTCATCTGTTAAATGAGGTACGCGGGTGCTAAACAAATGCCATCTGTTAAATGAGGTACGCGGGTGCTAATCAAATGTCATATGTCAAATGAGGTACACGGGTGCTAAACAAATGCCATCTGCTAAATGAGTCACGTGAATGCTAATCAAATGCCATCTGTTAAATGAGTCACGTGGATGCTAAACAAATGGCATCTGCTAAATGAGTCACGTGGATGCTAATCAAATGTCATCTGTTAAATGAGGTACGCAGGTGCTAAACAAATGCCATCTGCTAAATGAGGTACATGGGTGCTAAACAAATGTCATCTTTTAAATGAGTCACGTGGTTGCTAAACAAATGACATCTGTTAAGTGAGGTACGTGGGTGCTAAACAAATGTCATCTGTTAAGTGAGGTACGTGGGTGCTAAACAATTGTTTAATCGTACTATGGCTGAGGACACACTTTTAGTCACAAAATGTTTTCTGAGAAATTGCAGGCCCGATTTCGCTATTAGAGTTTTTGGTAGATTTATCCGCTAGACGAGTTTGTTAGATACGTTGAGAATCACTTCAATTTGCATATTTTTCTTTCCAGTTTTGACCAGCCTTTGCGACATAACACTTAGTTACATGTAACGAAACAGATTTCCCAAAGTAACACTGATGACGTCATTATGTGCAGGTGTTGATAAAACACGGAATGGAAAACGGAAATAAACCATCTATGTGAGTACCATCTCTTTTTCCGGGCTTTTTCATTTTCTGAACCCCCCCCCCCTCATTTTCGACAGTATATTTCTTGTTGTTTCACAAATAAAATAAATAATATACTGGAAAAAAACTTCAATTTAATTAGATTTTATTACTTTATTCTGGCTATCACCCTAAGAAAAGATTACATGAGCCTATGCAAAGAATAAGAGGTTTTCAACCTAACTCCTCAACCCATATATATATATATATATATATATATATATATATATATATATAAACCTGCGCCAATTCAGTGGCGGATCCAGGATTTCTGAGGGTGGGTAGAGCCAAATGTGAAACTACTCAGCCATTTTGGGTGCCAAATCTGGAATTTTGTAAATTTGTGGTGGAAAAGGGGGGAGGGGGCACCAAAACCCAACCCGCTCCTCTAACTCCACCACTGCCTATATCATGATCACTTCGTTATCTTCACTTTTTCATTAATTAAGTAACTTAAGACAGATTTAAAGATGATACAGATTAGTTATCATTAAAATCTGACATTTCTTCTTTATTTTGTATAATATTAGATGTACTTACCAATAAATGTTACACAGATCCTCATCTTCACATATAAGGCCACTGTGTCACAAACTGCCATGCTTTCATCTGCTTTCGATAGGATATACTGTCATTTAGGTTTAATGAAGTTTAATCTTCCGCGTTTGACTGAATATGTTCCTGTGAGAAACATAAGTGTATGAGGATGTCTAAACAACATTTATTTATAGCACAAAAAGTTTAATGGTTTTATTTTGGGGGGGGGGGGGGGGTATACGGAAGCATTGACAAAGCGGATCATGTCCCCAATGTTTATATATTACCGTAATGTAAATAACCGAGCTATCTATCAATCACATCATAATTGTTTTGTCAAATTTAAAGGTTAGTGTTTTTACAAAAATAAATGAATAAATAGAAATAATACATTGAAAAGCGTTGATTTATCATCGGCAAAAGACTGGCAATACGAAAAGTTGTGTATCAAACTTTGATCCTATTTTTTTTTCGCGCAGTTTAGCTGGTTTAATGTATAGATACTCCAATTCCTGTTTGTGATTTGTCTATCATCAATGGAAACTAAGTCAGTGAAACCCTGGATTTGCCTTTGTCCTCATAACTTAACACAAAGATGTAATTAATTAATTTTTTATCATAAATCATGAGGATATATGCCGCCTTTGTAACATCGAGTCTCATCCCACGCCAATCTAATAAAAAAAAAGAAGAATCTTTGATCTGCTCACGTATATCGCTACACAAAGATCTAATCTCAGGCATTCAATGCCACGTATGGTGTTTCCAGGGGACGCTTACTCCAAGGTACTAATTCCATCTCTGGTGTTTCCAGGGGATGCTTACTCCTCCTATGCATTTGATCCCATCTCTGGTGTTTCCAGGGGTCAGTGCTTGCCCTAGTTTTGTAATTTATACTTTACTGTTCATTATCTTCACTTTTTTCATAATAAAAAAATCCTGGTTGTCTTGATTGATATATTTCTGATTAAGAATTTACATTTTACCAAAAAGAAAGAGCATACCTGCTGGAAACAATCTGCGTAGCGTTATGTTAAAAATCATTTTAATAAGCAATTTTCGAAAATGTGATATAAACACTTATTACTCCACTTGATCGACTGAAACATTTTATTTATTTTATTTTCGGAATAACATTCGTTTACTTCAGTACGACTTTTTCAAGAACAACGGATGGTTTGGGATCAAAGTATATTACAAATTCTAGTTATTGGGTATTTGTGGCAAACTCAAAATTGTTGAAAATGTGCGATTGCTATAAAAATTCCGAGAGACGAAATAATTCAAAAGAAAGTAAAAATTGTGAAAAATCTGCATTTTAATGATACCTGCTGCAATTCTTTTTAAATGATGAAAATGAAAATCAAATTTGTTGTCATAATTAAAATGGATACAACTTGTGTGTATTTCTAGTTTGTATCCCATGATTTCTCAATAAATCCAAAATTTGTATAGAGTTATTGGAAGAGTAAACAAGTTTTGGACGTCATAGAAAATTTATGGGTTCATTATTTTTACTATATATATATATATATATATATATGTGTGTGTGTGTGTGTGTGTGTGTGTGTGTGTGTGTGTGTGTGTGTGTGTCTGAGTGTGTGTGTGTGTGTGTCTGTGTGTGTGTCTGTGTAGTGTGTGTCTGTGTAGTGTGTGTATGTGTGTGTGTCTGTGTAGTGTGTGTGTGTGTGTGTCTGAGTGTATGTGTGTGTGTGTGTGTGTGTGTCTGTGTAGTGTGTTTGTGTGTGTCTGTGTAGTGTGTTTGTGTGTGTGTGTGTGTCTGTGTAGTGTCTGTGTGTGTGTTTGTAAGCGCCTGAACCCCACTACACGAATATGAATACACACGTTTTATCCCACTACATTTTTCTATCCCACTACATACACCCGTGTAGTGGGATAGAAAATTGTTCGGAAATTATTATTTTCATCATTCTCAGTTCAGAAAATGTAAAATTGCAAAATGTGTGGGTTTCCGGTGTGTATACGAATTTTGTAACACACATTTTGGAGTCCATATCGGCATGTTACACACTTTGCCTCGGTTGTTGAATCGGCGCATGCGTGGAAGATTATTTCCTGTTTAAAGATGGCGGCAGATTTCGAGTAAGTGTATCATTTTTATTGTTTATTTTGTTTTTTTCTATAGACACGGTATAGATTTTCATCACTGATAAATGGTTTTAAGCTTGTATAGTTAGTTTATACGCATCCGCATCAAAATTCCCGGTAGAGAGTGGGGGGAAATAACTACTGGTGTCATTATGAACTGTAAACAGAATTGCAGTTTTGATTACATTCAACAAATTGTTCCTAATTTAGATTTTTTAATGTTTGAGTATTAGTGTAGAAATGTGTTCCACAATAAGATTTTTTAATTATTACCGTAACGTTATTTACTAACTCATTCAGGAGGATATATGTGCAATGTTTTCTACAACATATCACTGGTTTGAGTGAAGAATACTTAGTAAAACTAAAAAAATCTATAAAAAACTGTTTTATTTTGCCAATGTAGAATCTAGATTTTACACAGCTCAGCAGACATGTAATCCCCCCCCCCCCCCCCCCCAATTATTGAGAAGCAAAATTAAAAAGAAAAACAAGCTATTATTATTTTGTATATTAGGTACCCAAAGAGAAATGTCAGATGCTATCTAAATTCCTTCTATTACACATACAGAACCGGTTAAATAATTAGTAAAAATGAATTAATATTATCAATGCGTCTTTAAAATAAAAAAAAAATGTGAAATCAGTTATCAATTTGAAATACAAAATTTTATTTATTTGTTGAGGTGAATTTATGTCTTTATTTATATGTGATAGGCCTAATTGCTAACTGTAAGTGCCTCCTAATATTTCGTGGTTCTTTAAAAATCATAGAGATTCACTTGGATTACTGTTTAAGGGTCACAGGATACCCAAACTTTGGATGCATCAAACGATGTAGCATCTTGTTTTGATTATGAAGGATTTTTTTATTATTTGGTCAAACAACGAATTGGTCATTTACACTTGAATTGCATCGATAAAAAGACATTTTTGAATGTTTTAAAATTTTGGGTTTTTTAATTTTTTTTAAAAAATTATTGAATTGTAAATAATGCACAAATAAAGCAGTTTCATGGGGAAAATGTGATAAGTATGGGTTCTAATATCAAAACATGTATGGTGACGTCTACATTTGAGTGAAAAATATTCAAGCAGGATGTTAAACAATATACATACATATATACATACAATCGATCAATCATCAATCAAAAACATGTACTATGACATGTACGGTCATTTTACATTGATAAGGTTGGGGGGGGGGGGGGGGGGGAGGGGGGGGGGTCCGAAACCAAGAAGACTATTGCGCAATCCCAACAATACCACCAGTTTCTTCAATGTGTTAAAGTGTTTTCAATTGAAGGATATTGATTGTGAAGAAATCAAATCAATCGCACTGAAAAATCCGGGTAAAGTCCGTGTTTGTATTTCGGTTTATAGGTGTGTCACGTGCAAGCAGAAGCCATGTCAGTGATTAAGTGAGGTATGTACCAGTGGCAGATTTAGGGGGGGGGGGGGGGGGGGGGGGGAGGGAGCCCGGATTACCTTCCCCTTTTTGGCCACAAGTTTACAATATTGTGAGAAAGTTCCAGATTTGGCACCAAAAATGGCAGAGTATTTTGGCACATCTGCCCCCCCCCCCCCCATTCGAAATTCCTGGATCCGCCAATGTGCAGGACAATCTCTGATCGTATATATAAAAAGGCATTTATATTTAGTCCTACATGCAGGATGAGTTACAGAGATAGGCATTTTAGGTCTTTTTGTTCTTAGTATACCTGCACATGTAACTACATATTATGTTAACCAGAATTTACTCTGCTTTTAGAGGTGGGATTGATTGATTTTATATTGTTTAATGTCTCTCTTGAGAATTTTTCACTCATATGGAGACGTTAACGGTGAAGGGCAGCAAAATTTAGGCCTGCTTGGCGCAATGGATTTTGAGGGATGAAAATTTTCAATACTACCCTCAACTACATGAACTATTTGTCTTATTACACTGAATATCAATATGCATTAGTTGTATACAACAACGCAAAAGAATCGCAGGTGTTTGAGGCAGTTAACGAGCATTAACAAGATGGAAAGCTGTGGATTGTAATGTCATAATAGACTGACACAAAACATAACGTCAAGCATAAATATTTCATCACACATTTCTTAATATAAGCAAAATTCAACAAAAAAGGATGTAAATGTCAAGCAAAATTAGAATGGGAATATTCATCTTCTCATTTGTTATTTTCTACTGTTAATTTTGATTTGACAGTTGCAAATATCCATTTTACCATCAATTTGCCATGAATCGTACACATGCATGCAATTTGTGATTGATTGATTGATTATATATTGTTTAACGTCCCGCTCGAGAATCTTTCACTCATGTGGAGACGTCACCATTGCCGGTGAAGGGCTGCAAAATTTAGGGCTATGCTCGGTGCTTATGGCCTTTGAGCAGGGATGGATCTTTAATGTGCCACACCTGCTGTGACACGGGACCTCAGTTTTTGCGGTCTCATCTGAAGGACCACCCCATTTAGTCGCCTTTTACGACAAGCTAGGGGGTGCTGAGGATCTATTCTAGCAACCCGGATCCCCACGGGGTTCATGCAATTTGTGTACATGGAATAATTTTTGTAATATCAACCATTGTCAATTCCCATTGCTAAGAAACTGTCACCCTGGAGGGCATGTTTTCTCTATTTCAACTTTAAAGGAAAATAGCATATTGATTAGGAAAATATTGGACAAGTTAAACAGGATGTTTTGTCATTTAATCACTGTATACAGTCAACTTTATGATGTCATGTAATTCAAAGTATTATGTGAAATGGATATTGTTACAAAATCAGTAGTGGTAAATGCGTTTATAATTTCTCAATCCTAGAAGTATTCAGCATTGAAAAATTCCCAAAATTTAAATATGTTGATTTTTCCAAATCAGTATGGCATAATGCAGCTTTTAAAATTGGTTTGAGAAACACTGCTATGAAATATTTTGTTATTTGTTATGTGTTTATAGCATTAATGAAATGAGACTGGGTTTATAGGTACTGAAGTTTAATAAGATGTTAGGCCAATTAAACATGATTGATTGATTGATTTTGTTTTCCGCCACACTCAACAATTTTTCAGCTATGTGGTGGCGTCAATTTTTTTTTATTGGTGGAGGAGAGAACCCAGATACAACATACCCAGGAAGAGACCACCAACCTTCCAAAAGTAAGCTGGCAGACTTTCTCACATATATTGTCGCGAGCGAGAATCGAACCATTCGCTGTCTAGAGGTGAGAAGTATTGTGATTTTGAGTATGATGCTCTAACCACTCGGCCACGGAGGCCCCCTAAACATGAATTTCTCAGACTCTTTGGCCTGGTGAATTATGGAACTCTTCTTTTTTTTTTAAATTGATATTTATTTCATAGAACTGTTATTAAGTACAGTTGTTATGGTGGACACATTTTTAAAATGTCAATGATAGCATGCATTAGGAATAATGTCAAAATAGATTTGGCTCCTTAGTTTCCTTTTTTTTTTTTGCTATGGCAAAATTAATTGCTTTGCTTCATATAAAATTAAAATTTTATCCATGATCATATCAAATTATATCGAATGCATTTTACAAAATCATAATGAAATTAGGACAAGTTTATGATTATTTTTTTTCATAAAATTACTCATAATTTTTAAAGGGAAAACTGATCCCAAATTGCTAATTTTGTTTACAATGTGTTGAAATTACTTTCATTCCTGAAATCTTTTGTATTTTACTGATCATTCTCACTCAGCGTTGGTTATTTATATACATAAATTGCATCCAAATGGTTTAAAAATTTGTGAATCATGTCCTGTGGGGATCCAGGTTAGAGTAGGTCCTTAGCACCCCTTGCTTGTCATAAGGGGCAACTAAATGTGGTGGTCCTTCAGATGAGACATAAAAACCGAGGCCCTGTGTCACAGCAGGTGTAGCGTGATAAAGATCCCTCCCTGCTCAAAGACGGTAAGCACCAAGTATAGACCTAAATTTTGCAACCCTTCACCAGCAAGGTGTCATCTCCATATGATTGAAACATTCTCGGGTGGAATATTAAACAATAAAGAATCAATCAATACTTATTTTCTGATGATTTTCTTAAATTTTCATTCTTCTGATGAAATCCCTATAAATTTCAGATCCCTCAAAACCATTTGCAAGTGATGGGGAATGTGAAGGTAAGAATTTTAGAATTTCCCTGTTTAGACATGTGAGTGGCATTTAATATTGTCTGAGTCATCACAAGAAAATTCTGTTAAAGAAAGAAATTGTCCTGCTAAATCAAGAACTTTGAGAAAATAGATCGGGATTTGTGTTATAAAATGAAATTATTATTACAGTGTATGTAGTGAGATTCCTGTTACACATGTAGTGGGATGTCATAAGTGTTTAATTATTACAGTGTGTATGTAGTGAGATTCCTTTACACACATGTAGTGGGATGTCATAAGTGTTTAATTATTACAGTGTGTATGTAGTGAGATTCCTTTACACACATGTAGTGGGATGTCATAAGTGTTTAATTATTACAGTGTGTATATAGTGGGATTCCTTTACACACATGTAGTGGGATATAAGGAGTGTTTAATCATTCAAGTACACATGTTGTAAATTGCTATTCTGATTAGCTTTATATAGACATTTTCAGTAAAATAATTGTTATCATCCCTTAAATTCAGCTACGACATCAGCTGGAGATGGGAAGCCTTGCAAAGCATTCAGATATGCACAAAAACAACAAACAGATCATCAGATGACAGGAGCCAATGATGTTGATGAATCTGATACCATTATTGCTGTTGATGATCCAGGTATGTATAGATATGATATTGTGATATAAAGTGAAATGTTTATTATGTCTCCCTTCTTCCAGGGGGAGACATATTAGTTATGGTCTTTCTGTGTGACCATCCGTCTGTGTGCAACAAACTCTTGTGAACTCCTATAAGGCTTATCAGATAGACTTTAAACTTTGTACAATGTTTGCCATATGTAGATGTACATATTGTTGGAACAGGAAGATGTAATTATTTTTCTAAAAGTTGTAGTGGATCTAAGAGGAGTGGAGGATGTAAAATAGCTTGTGAACGCTTCTCCTCCAATATGGCTCATCAGATAGATTTGAAACTTTGTACAATGCTTCATTGCCATTTGTAGATGTGCATATTGTTGGGACAGGAGGATTCATACAATTTTTATCCTTAAAGTTATAGTGGATCTAAGAGGAGTACAGGATGTAAAATAGCTTGTGAGCACTTCTCCTATGTGGCAGATCGGAGTTCATAATGTCTATAATGTTCCTGTTCATGCTTTCTCCTCCATACCATGCATTACATTAAGGGGAGGATGTTTAATTTGGAGCACTTTCAATTTGGAGAGAAGGAGAGACATTGTATGGGGGAGCATATAGTTGCCATCATGTCTGTTCATCTGTCTATCCAAGTTCATACCTCCAAAAATTGATGATATATATTCCTTGGGATAGGAACTTTTTAACCAAGATATTCGATAAAGGTCAAGGTCTCTCAGAAAGTATACCTTATTTCAGGAAAATTTTCTTTATATCAATAGTTTTTAAACAGGTATTGATCATATATCTCACAAGTAAGTAACAGGTAAATGACTCACTCAAGTCATAATGGAAAGGTCAGCATCCCTTAACATATACCTTATATATATGGAAAAAAAAGAACTTCATTTCAACAATATTTCAACAGTTATTGATGATTGTACAAGTCATTAATCTTATGAAGTTGTTCATTGGTTAGATGCAGTTGGGGGAACATTCATCAGTTCTACTACTATTCTTGTAAAATAATTATTATCATTCCTTAATATCAGCCACAACATCCACTGGAGAAGAGAGGCTTCACAAAGCATTCAGATATGCATGCATACAATAGACACATCATCAGATGACAGGAGGCAATGATGTTGATGAATCGGATACCATTATTGCTGTTGATGATCCAGGTATGTATAGATAGGCTTCTATGTTTTATTAGGCCATCCTTAAAAAATGTTTGTTTGGAATTGCTGTGTGGAGATTTCAGACCCAGGAGGGAGGAAGGGAATTTATTTTTTTTTTCTTTGAAATTAAACAATATACAACCAACCATCATTAAAGTTGATTTTGAAATTAATAATAAAAATCACAATATAAAATTGTGTACATATACATTTTTCAAATTTTTTTCCACTTTGATTTCTGAAACAAACAAGCCAAAAATGACTGTTCAAATTTTGTGATAAAACACTCAAAACGTTCGACTCAAAACTTTTGACAAAGGTGACTGTTCTAATCAATAATTTGCTCAATATTGTGAAGATCTATTTTAACGTATTTTGAATATTAAAACTAAATTATGGTACTGACTTTCACCTCATTATCTATGCAACACACAAAGGAATGGACACTTTCGGGATTCTCATTAAGAGCCCTGGCACTAGGCGATTTCTTGCCTCTTACTTTGAGTTAAATAGCTGCTTACTTTCTATAGTTAAAACAAAAAACGTCATTCTATATTAATTCAGTGAAACACTCTACAGTTGCAGTTGACAAGTAAGCCATTCTAAAAAGAATGCTTTCCTTTTTTCAGTAAAGTGACCACACATTGGTCTGACATTTGTTTGTCAATGACGATCTTATAAATGCTATATTACAGATAGCAAGAAAAAGGTGTTTTACTGATCCGACTGGTTAAATCAATGTTGATATCAAATCCAATGTTAAACAGAGGATGTAATTCGTCGTGTGAAGAAAATCACAATCTTTTAACTGATAGAGCAATAAATAAAATATATAAATAATTTTGTCAATAATTTTTTCCAGCAGGAATAATTTTAATTTGACGGCCAGCAATTCCAAACAAACTATAATGTTATTTTGGCCTAAAGTGAAATGTTTCTTATTACAGTGTGTATGTAGTGAGGTTCCTGTTACACACATGTAGTGGGATGTCATAAGTGTTTTATTATTACAGTGTGTATGTAGTGGGATTCCTTTACACACATGTAGTGGGATGTCATAAGTGTTTTATTATTACAGTGTGTATGTAGTGGGATTCCTGTTACACACATGTAGTGGGATGTCATAAGCGTTTAATCATTCAAGTACACATGTAGTAAATTGGTATTTAAACATGTTTAGAGTAGTGTTTTATGCTCCTTGAAAATTTGGGAGGGGGCATATAGTTGCCATTTTGTCTGCCCATCTATCCAAGCTCACAGCTCCTAAACCTTTCATGAGTGTGTGTGTAATTGTACTGTAATCTCACTGCCTACACATAATCATGCAACATACTTTTCATCTGATTCAAATTTAATTGATTTTGTATAACTGATCATGCCACACTGTGCATTTAAGTAATTATAAGTGTTAAAATGTAGATTAATCTCACTACATGAGTGTGTTGTGTAACTGTACTATAATCTCACTACATACACAAATTTAATTGAATTTGCCTAATTGATCATGCTTTAGTATACATTTAAGCAATTGTAACTGTAACTGTACTGTAATTTCACTAAGTACACATCATCATGCAACATACATATAGAAATTTGGCATATTTTATCTCATTCAAAATTTAATTGAATTTGTCTAATTGGTCATGCTATGGTATGCATGTAAGTAATTATGATTGTTGAAATTTAGATAGATTATTGACAAGATTGAATCCCACTATTTAGTTGTGAATGAGTGCGAATTACTAAAGGTTGCTCAGTTATAACTGTTTTTCTCTAACTGTTAATCTGATATTGAGATTGTTCTCCTTCTTTATCTAGTTCTGATACATCAATGGACATCTGAGGAAAAAGCTGCACTATGGAGGCAACCCTTTGGAAAAAAAAAAAGGATGGGCCAGCTGAGTTGTTTAAATGCCATGCAGAAAGAACCTCATCTTAAAAACTTTGAGTGGAAGCAAATCTTTGCTGTGAAAAATTTAATTGCCACTCAAAAAGGACTAACAAGAACAAAGTAAATTTGAAAGATATCATCATCACTACTTGTCACTCAATTTTGCAGATTTGTCAGATCTTTATGTAGGCTTGCCAGATATTAAAGATGTTAATGTCATCATTAAATCTGACAAGTGGACATGATGAACGTCTGACAAATTAACATTCTGAAAAGTTATAATAAAGTGATATTTATGTGAACTTGTTGGGCAATATGTTGACTTGTCAGCAAATTAAGTCAATTAGTCAGGCATTTTTGCTGACTTATCATACCTTTATGTTGATATGCCACAAAATATGTAAATGGATGGATTACTTGGGCATAAACAAATTTTCTTGTTTATCATGTTTATTTATACAAGTGACAAATAGAGAAAACAGAGTTGACAAGTTGAAGTAACTATCTGACAAGTTGAAGTAATTATCTGCCAAGTTGAAGTAATTATCTGACAAGTTGACATAATACCATGCCATCATAAATTTGAACCATTTATTCAATCACTTAAGCAGAAGGCCCAAGTAGACTTTTCTCATCAAAATCTGTCTATTGTCTATCATTGTTCTTGTAAACTTTTCACAGTTTCATCTTCTTCTTTAGATCCATAGACCAATTTCAACCAAACTTCGCAAATAGCATCAGTGGCTGAAGGGATTTAAATTTGTTCAAATGAAGGGTCATACTTCTCTCTAAGGGTAGAGAATGATAGAGTGAAAATAGGGTGACACTATTTCATGATTTTTTTTTTTATCTGAACCAATGTTCTGGTATAATAAAAGTTTTACTTAAGTTTGTTCAGAGTTTGGAAATGATGCTTAAGTGAGCATATTGGCCCAGGAGCCTCTTGTTATTAAGTAACACTCATGTGATGGAGATAAAAGGATATGGAATTTTGTTTTTTTAACCAAAAAACTCTTGGCATGACATAGTTTCTATTGAATTTATAAATATATGTATGCTTTATCCTTCATGAGGACATTTATTAATATTGCATTTGGTCTGCTTGCATCGTCTGTCAATTTACAATGAAACATTTTTAGCTTGTTGATTATTATTAATAATTATTATTTTAACTACCTTTCTAATTTTTTTCAAATTTGGTATGAAGCATCATTGAGACATTGGAACATATAGTGTAAATTTCAAGAATCCTGCACCTTTGGGGCAGGGCAAAAACTGTCAAAACTGATACATTTTCTAAAATTTTCTTTACAACCACACATGTATCGGAAAAACTAAATGCACATTGATGTAGAGTAGGAACACCTCCATCAAAATTGTAGATTTCATAATCTCTGAGGTTCTGACACCAGGGTGGGACCAAACTTGGTATGTATATGTAAAAAAAAAAATATCTTCTTTAATGCTATTGATACAAAATTAAAACTAAGTAGATATTAAGAAGGAGTAGGCATCCATTATCAAAATTATAAATTTCATGATCCCAGGGGGTAAGGGTTTAATGGTTCCAGGGTGGAGTCAAAATTATTACAGTGATTATTGTCTTTATCATTTGAAAGACTTCTCCAAGTTTGCTGATACAAACTAAATGCATATTTAGGAAAAGCAGAAAATGTGAATGTTTTGACTCGAAGACGAGTCATAGCTAGCCATATGCTAATGTTACATATATTATGTGAAGCTTTTCATCAGTATAGACACATTTTGAGGGCATTGAGGTTTTTAGAACACATTTTGTTTTATACTTTGCTGAATATTAGAATTTACTTTAGATATTCAGAGCAGAATTTTTTTGTAGATTTCATAGCCCTTGGGACTAATGATAAATATTTTTAACTAATACTCAGGTGACTGATAAGGCCTGTGGACCTCTTATTTTACGTACATAGTTACAGTTAATAATACATCATTAACATTCTGTGTAAATCATTTTGAAAATTGCATTGACCTTTGTTCTGTATGATAGGAATTGTGTTAAAATGAAAATATATCTCAGAAATTGTGTTGTACATCAATAGCTGATATAGTGCAACTTAGTGAGGCATTGTATAAATGCATTTTGAAATCTATTTACCTTCATGATATTTTACCTTTAAATATTTTAGGGTTTACTACTAAAACACCTGAGGATGGAGCCTTTTTTTACCTTTTAGATGTTAAGTGAATTGTTTAGCCCTTGTGAGTTGTTTGAACTATATGTATTAAGGTTTTACTGCATGCACATTACACGTGATTTCATATGAACAAGGTAAAGCTCTACGGTGAGCTTCAGTGTTGTTCTTTTCATTTAGGTTCGATAGATTTATTTCATACTAAAACTCTGGACATAATGAATTCCTTTTCTTACAATGTATCGTGATTTGAATTGCTTTGGACGTAAGTTCAGGATCAATGGTTTGGTCATCATCATAGATGATTAAAAGTAAAATTGGGTGTAGTTCTCTAAATTATGTTTGTAAATACCTTAAAAGCACTTAGTCCAATTTGTTTTGAAAAAATTGAGATTCAATGATTTTCCACAGTTATCTGGAAATTTATCATTTTTCACCAAATTACATACAAAAAACTCTTTTCAGAGATAAGTAAATAAGCTTTTTTGGGGGGTTGTTAGTTTGCGCAATAAATACAGTGCTTACGGAAATGTAAACAGGAGATTTCGTTCACCCATATACCAGTATACCCCAATCGATTTGTCACGATTTCAGTTCCAGCGTTTTATATATATATATATATATATATATATATATATATATATATATATAATATTTTACATTTATTTTGAATTGTACAAAACACTTACGACATTTAATTATTGAAAGTTGTTAAAATCTATCATTAAATCCCTATTTAAAAAATCGGCTTGAATCCGGGAGGTACATTGTAGTACGAAAAAGTACGTAACATGTACCTTTTCAAATATTTATGAATTCCTATAGTAAGCTGTTCTGTTGACATAAACTTGTTTTGCTTAGAATTTTTTAAATAGAAATGACGTTTGAATGATCACAAAAACCATTGTATCTTTTCAAGATATTGAAGATAAATAATAAATTTGTTTTCGCCCTGACCATAAAATATGTCATGCAAATCGGACAAAGCACTTTTAATTGGCTTGTATATTGGTGGAGTGAATTTTCCTCCTTACAGCTGTAATCATATGATTTCAGTAACGTTGTAGGTGGGGAAGTTTGTTCAGATTGAATGCCATGGACTTTGTGCATTCATATCCTAATTACAGGTAATGCAAGTGATTTGTCATGATACATGTAATAAAAATTGTATCTGTGCAATTTTTTCAGTTGTCATATTTGTGAAAATAATGTTGCTTAAAATAAAATATATGAAGTAAGCTATGTCTTATGTTTCATTTTTGAATGAAATCATTTTTAGGCAATGTTTATATATATAATGTATGATAATCATTTACTAGTAATTCATCTATATCCGTATGATGATAACATTATTGGAATAGCTACCATTTATAATTAATTAGGAATTTAGATTTATCCCTGATTATATATTCTGTATATTTCATTTCCGCGGTCTGTATAGAAGTCCTCTGATAATACCCCTTGCTTGTAAAAAAGGAAATCAGATGTAAATAGCAGTCCATTGGATGAATGAGGCAGGTGTGCACAATAACACCCACCCCCCATACTCTATGACTGGAAGCGCCGAACATACGTATAAGTTATACCCCTCGCAACAAAGTTGTGGGGGGGGGGGAATGGAATCGGGTTGTCCGTCTGTCTGTAGATGAATTGGTTTCCTGGCTTTAAAGTATTATATTTCTCACCTAGAGTCAACATACCATACAGACTCCCCATGCCACGAAGGTGATCCCTATCAATTTTGGGGTGAAAAGGTCAAGTGTACTGGATATTGAATTAGCAAAATGGTTTCAAGACTCTCACGCGTTATCCTTTTCACCTGGATTTACTATATCCCACATATGACCTACCCATGGGACGAAAATGGTCCCTACTGATTTTGGGATCAAAAGGTCAAAGGAGCACCCTTTGGGTTTGGCAGATTGAAGTGAGCGAGGGGTATTCATAATGAGCAGTGCTTACAGTACCTCTTGTTACGGACTTGATATTATGTGCTTTGGGACCAGATTATCTAACGAGAGCTGCATGTAGCTCAAATTAACATACTCGTAAATTCAAATAATTGAAGACATCTTTAATTATTCAAAGATGCATATGATCAATGCGTTTGACGTGCGCAACAATTCAGTTAAAGATAATTGAATTGATGATATCTTCAAATAATTAAATATATGTATATCTTTAATTATTTGAATTTATGTTAATGTAGCGCTCCACAGAGCTGTCTTTTGCTTTGAATACCATATATATATATATATATATATATATATATATATATATATATATACTGAACCTAATCAAAACTTGCAAATCAGTATCTCTCTCTCTCTCTCTCTCTCTCTCTCCATATATATATATATATATATATATGCATTGATTGATCAATCATCAAAGGAAATGAAGAATCAATCTATCCACACACTCTAACGCCTATCAAAACTTCAATACTTAGATTTATGCAGAAATCCAATTTTTTCAGGGAGGAGGTTCGAATTTGGGAGGTGTGTGCAAATACATTGTAAAAATTTCAAAATATCAGTGGTGTGTCTGGAACAACCCCCCCCCCCCCTCCCCCGGATATGCTACTGTCTATATCTGTCTGTTTAACTATAGACTAGATTAGAAAGGATTCATTTTGTGTGTATCTGATTTTTTCTGAGGTAGTGGGATTCATGTGTGTTTATATAAATGATCACGTGGTCAAAGTAGTGGGTTTCAGGCTAAATGTCAAATTTTTATTATTAGTATTTAAAGAATTTCAAACCCCACAATGTCATTAGAGTGTAGCAAACGAAAGGATTATGAACTCTGTTCCTTTCAATTCCACTAGGAAAGTAATGTAGTGGAATTCAGGTGTAATGTCATGTGTAGTGAGATTCAGGTGCTTACAAGTATGTGTGTGTGTGTGTGTAGTGTGTGTATGTGTAGTGTGTGTGTGTCTGTGTAGTGTGTAGTGTGTGTATGTGTAGTGTGTGTGTGTATGTGTAGTGTGTGTGTGTCTGTGTAGTGTGTGTATGTGTAGTGTGTGTGTGTCTGTGTAGTGGGTGTGTGTCTGTGTAGTGTGTTTGTGTGTGTCTGTGTAGTGTGTGTGTGTGTCTGTGTGTGTGTATTGTGTGTGTGTGTGTCTGTGTAGTGTGTGTGTGTCTGTGTGTATTGTGTGTCTGTGTAGTGTGTTTGTGTGTCTATGTCTGTGTAGTGTGTGTGTCTGTGTCTGTGTGTGTGTTTTTATGTGTATATGTGTGTGTTTCTACACAGAGAGAGAGAGAGTGAGATCAACCAATGCACATCCATTTATTTTATATATTATTTTTGAATTGGGAGTCCTTATGATTATGATACGATATCTGAGAATGTTAATTGACTGAATGAACATTGAGATATTTCTTCTTGGTTTTTTTTTTGTTTTTGTTTTTTGGTTGTTTTTTTTTTTTTGGTTTTTTTTTGTTTACCATACCTATACGGTTTAATAGATTAAAGACAACACCCTTTCCATAAAGTCCGGAAGGACTTTGTAAAATTAACAGCTTCTTTTCACAACCAAAACCTAGTAAAGCAGATACAGTACTGTCAACAGGCCAACAGTTACCTATTAAGTTGGAAGAATCCGAGGGGCCAATAGGGATCGTCGACTTGTATTGTAGATGCTGGGACTACATCGTCAAGCAATGGTACTAACACATAAAATAATGTTTCTGAGAGACCCCAATCCCAGGTATGTGCTGACCAAAGGAAGTTTTATTGTGTGAGACCCGGCATCAGTGGGTGTACTATTCCAATATGAAAGGCGAATATATGTGCAAATTTGGTGAATTCATTTCTATTGGTGCTTCTTCTGAGTCAGACAATTTTTTTGTACATAATGGAAGGGGCCTCCGTGGCCGAGTGGTTAGAGCATCGGGCTCAAAGTCACAAATCCTCTCACCTCTGTCGGCGCGTGTTCGAATCTCGGCCGCGGCGTTATCTGAGCAAGTTTGCCAGTTTACTTGCGGAAGGTCGGTGGCCTCTTCCCAGGTACATTTGTATCTGGGTTCTCTCCTCCACCAGCAAAAACTGGACGCCACCAGACAACTGAAAAATTGTTGAGTGTGGCGGAAAGCAATAAATAATCAATCAATCAATCAATCAATCGTACATAATGGAGCAACCCTAGGTACACACCCTACACACCTAGTTTTAGATTTGCCTAGGTACACACCCTACACACCTAGTTTTAGATTTGCCTAGGTACACACCCTACACACCTAGTTTTAGATTTGCCTAGGTACACACCCTACACACCTAGTTTTAGATTTGCCTAGGTACACACCCTACACACCTAGTTTTAGATTTGCGATAGATAGGTTGTCACGAAATAATGTAAATGTACTCAGTTATATTACATTTCAACGAGAATGCACAGAAAGAAGAAAAGAAATAGAACGGTCATAAAAGATATTTAAGTGTGTAGACCTTTTGGCTAGAGGAAATGGGTCATTTCTGAAAAACTGAAAAATTAGTTAGATTTGCTGGTAGCATGGAGGCTACTAATTCTGACTTACAACTTACTGTGCAATTACGAACAAGAAAACATAACTGTTGCCTACTAGTGTCATTCAAATGGTGAATTGATTTCGGACTATCATGAAAGAGATCTCTTATTAAGTCTGATGGAAAAAGAATTTTCACTGTTGGCAGATGAGAGCACTGTATAGCACATCGGAGCCTGCTTTGCATTATAGCCAGATTTGAAAATGCAGCCAATGAAATTAGGACACGTTTCCTTGGATTTGTCAATTGCAGAAGTAATCATGGAGGTCGTTAAAGCATTTTTAATTGCAAAAGCAATTGACATGCAAAATCCGATTTACTGCATTGAATGATTGTAATATAATGAATGTTGAACACAAAGGCATAACAACATTTTTAACTAACTATACTGACGGACTTTAAAAACGCAACACGCGCTTTTTTTAAAATTTATTTATTGAAAACATTACATGTAAAACTTTTATTGCAAAATTTACCCAACATACATGGTATGGATTTTTAAAACCCATCTCTCGATTTACCTGTGTTTATTGTTTGCGCGTTGCGAGTAGCATCGCACGAAATTTTCAGGGCTTTTTTTTCAAACACGTGGAAAGGCAATAGAGGATGTTTTCGAGATAAAACAACTTTGTTGGTGAAAGCATAGACACCACCAGCAGAAAAAATTCAAAACCAAGGCTATACCGCAAATGAGCAATGAAATGCGCAGTCAGGCACTTGGTATGCTACAAGCGGGCGTTAGTCAGCGTGAGGTTGCAAGGCGTTTTAATGCCCATCCTTTTACACTTGTACAGTTAGCCGGTTGTTGTCAGACAGGATCCCTAAATGATCGCCCAAGACCTGGTCAACCGTTTGTGATAACGCCACGGCAACAAGCGTTCATACGGTAACCTCATCTATGCAATAGGTTTACGGCCGCTGCGACCACGGCGAGAGAAGTCATTGGACGTCATGGAAGGCCTATTCATCCTAGAACCGTTTCCAGAATTTTGAAGCGCCATGGGATCCGCTGCAGAAGACCTTAGAAGTGGCTATAGCTTAAAGCGCATCACCGACGGTACAAATTGCAATGGGCAAGGCAGCATCTGACTCAACGTCAAAATTGATCACATGTTGTGTTTTCAGATGAGTCCAGATGTAACGTTAGCAATGCAGACGGCAGATGTCGAGTTTATCGTGGTTTACATGAAAGTTTTGCAGACAATTGTGTCCTTGAGCGCGAAATGTTTGGAGGGGGTGGCGTCATGATCTGGGGTGCGATTAACCACAATTTTCGGTCAAAACTGGTCGTTTTAAAAGGGCCCTCACTGCTAAGAGGTATGTGGACGAAATTCTGCAGCCTGTTTTAGCACCATTAATGCAGCAGCATAGGTAAGTAAATGGGTCAATTTTTCAACAGGACAATGCGCGCGCACATACGGCAAGAATGACACAAGACATTTTTCAAACGAACGCCATTGACGTCCTTGATTGGTCCGCTATGTCCCCAGACTTGAATCCAATCTAGCATCTGTGGGACGAGCTGGGGAGACGTGAGCGCAGCCGCCAGCTTCAGCCTCAGAATCCGCAAGAATTAGGGAGAGTCTTGTTGGAGGAATCGCAGAATATTCCTCAGAGGACCATGCGAAATGTTTGCCAATCAATGTCACGTCGCCTCGCGCCGTCATCACTGCTAATGGAGGTCATACCTGGTACTAGTAAACAAAACCACATTTTTGACGCATCCCTCATTGACATTCATTTCAACTGTAGCCTCTTTGTGAATAAAATGATGTTCAAAATCAAAGAATAGTGTTCAGTTAACATGGTTTATAATATACTACTATGAATTTGTTTATTAGATATATAAACAAATTTATAATGAATAAAATTATCAAATGTTGCGTTTTTAATGTTGGTCAGTATATAATAAAATCTCAAACAAAAATCATGACATTAACACTCTCAAATTTGTTGACAATAAATATTTGACAATCAATCTTAATTTATTTCAGGATTACAACAGCGAATCCAACATGAGAGTCCATTTCTCTGTGTGTTAATTGCAGGAATCACCGTTTAGCTCTTTGCCTAGTGCTTCTCATTAAGAAGTAACCCATTCTACAAAAAGGCTTTATTTAAGAACATCCAATCAGTTTATGGAAAACAGTCACTAACATTTTTTCGGGCTGCAACAACGATGTGGCAATCTCACTTTCATGCATGTGCAAGATTTGGAATAAAGCATATACTGTACATAGGTTAAATAAAGCATATACTGTACATAGGTTAAATATAGCATATACTGTACATAGGTTAAATAAAGCATATACTGTACATAGGTTAAATATAGCATATACTGTACATAGGTTAAATAAAGCATATACTGTACATAGGTTAAATATAGCATATACTGTACATAGGTTAAATAAAGTATATACTGTACATAGGTTAAATATAGCATATACTGTACATAGGTTAAATAAAGCATATACTGTACATAGGTTAAATAAAGCATATACTGTACATAGGTTAAATATAGCATATACTGTACATAGGTTAAATAAAGTATATACTGTACATAGGTTAAATATAGCATATACTGTACATAGGTTAAATAAAGTATATACTGTACATAGGTTAAATATAGCATATACTGTACATAGGTTAAATATAGCATATACTGTACATAGGTTAAATAAAGTATATACTGTACATAGGTTAAATATAGCATATACTGTACATAGGTTAAATATAGCATATACTGTACATAGGTTAAATAAAGCATATACTGTACATAGGTTAAATATAGCATATACTGTACATAGGTTAAATAAAGTATATACTGTATATAGGGTTTTTTTTGTTTGTTTGTTTGTTTGTTTATAGCCGCCTGAGCAATTTTTCAGCTATCCGGCGGCTGTCACCATTACCGGTGACAGGGCTGCAAATTTAGGCCTATGCTCGGCACTCAGGGCCTTTGAGCAGGGAGGGATCTTTATCGTGCCACACCTACTGCGACACGGGACCTCAGTTTATACGGTCTCATCCGAAAGACCGGCACCCACGTCCCACAGTGGGATTCGAACCCCCGACTCAAGGATCATCAGATCTTTGAGCCCGACGCTCTAACCACTGCGCCACGCGGGCGGCTCGTACATAGGTTAAATAAAGCATATACTGTACATAGGTTAAATATAAATTTTATAAACTACATACGTATTATAATACATTGTACATAAAAACATGGCTGGCTAAAAATATTGTATGATTTTTAATTGAGGTATTAAAATATATATTCTTTGCATCATTTAAAACTATTTTGCAGATAAAATTGTATTCTTGATATTCTTGATACCCTTTACCAAGATTGATTGATTGATTGATTGATTGAAAGGTTGTTTTGTTTTCCCCCACACTCAACAATTTTTCAATTATCTGGTGGCGTCCAGTTTTTTATTGGTGGATGAGAGAACCCAGAAACAATGTTCCCGGGAAGAGACCACCCACCTTCCGAAAGTAAACTGACATATATCGCCGCGAGCAAGAATCGAACCCATGCCGACTAGAGTTGAAAGGCCTTGTGATTTTGAGCGCAATGCTCTAAACCACTCGGCCACGGAGGCCTCCATTTCTGTTGTAGATATGCACAAGATGTTATTGTAACCAGTGTTTCAATCTAGAGTTTGTTTTGGTTGAACATAAATGAATTTGAAATTTTAATATATTTTAAGAAAGTATTGAGAAACTAGTGAAATTTTATGGCAATGCCAATGATGATGAATTCCAAGGACATATGATTCATGGTCTAGCCCAGTTCAACAGAGCCAGTCATGCTGAGGTAATAAGTTTGGACATTTATGTTTTCGATTTTGCATTCAAATCTTAATAGTGTTATTTACTTGTTTACTACTTAGTTTATTTCTGTTTGTATTTTTAACTGTTGTTGTTTTATTAGCAACACTGTTATTGTATTTTTGTTGTTTTACATGATTTTGTTGCTTTTTTCTTGGACACCAATTCAAACTTTTATATCCAGTATACAGGTACTTGTGTTCAGTCCCTGCTGGAGTACTAACCAGCATTTCCATTTTCAATATACACTTAATTAACATAAAACATAAACGGTACCAATTTCGATGCACCAGATACGCATTTCGACAAATAATGCCTCTTCGGAATCCCTGACGCTGCGTGGGTATCTATAAAGAGTTCATTGACTTTATTTTTTGCTCCTCGCTATCTTCATTATACTATACTTCACAGGAAATTCAAGTACTTTTCTGTGCAAATGTTTTGGTGATGTAGTAGTTGATACCAGTATGACTACAGTACAAGAGAATGTACGAACGCGGACATTTATATTCTTTATTCACCAATTGAAATCCAAATTATTGCAATATCAAACTAGTTCATAAATTATTTTTTCAACTATTTACAATATTGGTAAGTCTCAAAACTGACTTATAAACTTGTACCAGTTGTACAAGTATTTTTCGATATAGGGCACGACACGCCATTAGTGATGTCATCAACTTTTGATGTTGTTGACCTCAGAGTATGTCCCCGTCTTTGTTTCTGAGTAGTGTTGTACATTATTATTGTTAAATTTGTCACATTCCCTACATTCATAAGAAAACGTCTTCCTCTTGGAACTCACAATAGTAGATCTGAGATAATTTTCCCTCAAGTAATTTTTGGAAACGCCATTTCAAATAGTTCACTCGTTTCAAATTTTATGTCAGAGACCCGGTACAACCTAGTACATGTAGATGAAATACACGATGTAGAGAGATAGGCGGAAGATTCTGAAGTACTGCGTACTCGAGATTATGAAAATATCTATAAATAGAGAAACTTGAAAATGATTTTAAGTGCTGAAATTAAAAAAAAAACAAGACACGAAAGTTTCATTTACAAAAGGGTCTATCTGATTTTTGGAGACCGTTTGAGTCATCATCCTGAGATTGAGGTTTTATAAATATGTACATACAAGTCAAATTCTTGTATCATGTTTATTCTATACAGTAAAACTGATGTAGCGAACACTAAAACAATTGGTTCTTTCATTTCATGATTCGATTTTTAAACATTGATAATAAAATTATTCTAAGGACGACGCATCCTCAACATGTATTTCACTAAATTCTTTGTAAGTTTTCCTGACCCAAATAAAAACCTTTAATTCCTATTTGTAGGGATCGTGATTTTTAATTTGTCTATTCCACAGATCACTTATTACTTTTTCTTAGATAATACTTGATTGAGATGCCAGTGGTGGGATCAGGTGCCTAAGAACAATAAGCATCCCCTTTGATCGGTCACACCCGCCGTGAGCCCTGTATCTTGATCAGATTAACGGAATATGCAATATGATTTTGTATTCTCTTCCATTTCAGTGTATTGATTGATTGATTGTTTGGTATTTTTCGCCACATCCAACAATTTTTCAGTTATCTGGTGGCGTCCAGTTTTTATTGGTGGAGGATAGAAGCCAGATACAATGTACACGGGAAGAGATCACCGACCTTCCGAAAGTAAACTAGCAAACTTTTTCTGTGTATTGACAGTGAATAACATATTACAATGATTGATATCTAGTCCACGTAGTCAGCTGGAGAGAAATGTGTGTAGCACCTTTTATAACTGTATAACAAATTCTTGGAGTTTGGGAAGTATTTTCATCCTGCATAAATGAAGGGGGAAGTTTTTCAATACATATATCAATACATTAAACCACATGTTTCATCCTCATTTTGAAAAACTTTTTGTTCGTCGTGTTATCAACGTGATCTCGATGCAAGTGTTTTAATGTCATAAATTAGGAACCTTCACTAAGTGTTTAGTAATATTGCTTGGTGTTGTTTCTTTCTTCTTCTCTACATAAGTAGCTTCAAGTGGTCCTAGAAAAAAGAAATAATTTGCTTTAGAAAACATTTTATGCTGCATTAATCTGAGAGACAAACAACACTATATATCAGACCCATAGCATAATGTGGAATGAACATTAAAATAGATTAGGATTGCAGTCTTCTGTTCATACATAAATTCATCTCCTGTTCATATTGACCGTTCCAATGAAATGAAAATGAATATGTTTTGAGTTGTGATGTCACGATTTACCTTCCGTGCTACTGGATAAAGCTGACTTTGGATACTCTTGTAACACCATGTTTGCATCGCTAATGTTTTTTGTCGTCAAGGGATGAGCCTGTGTAATAGAATATATCAGATACAGATACAAATTCTATACAAAGTGCATGAGAAATCAAAAATGAGCCTTTTTGCCTTCAGCCTTCATTGAAGAAGTTAACATTAACATTGATGTAAAGTAAATGGGATAAGTTAACCTCATCTGCTTCTAAAACAAAATAGGCAGCCTTGTTGTGGACGCTGTCTTCTGTCGAATGACAGTTTTCCGGTGTCCCTACATCTTTATCCGGATGTGGTCCACTATTACCAACCGAACCATACTCTAAATCGTAGATTTGGGTTGTAATTTCATGATATTCATTTTTTGTGGGGACGAACAATTGCTCCATAACAGTCTTTGCATCGCAAGTATCCTTCTCTCCACGTCTGTGTAATTTACTTTCCTTAATCTGCTCTCCAGAGTCATTGTCAGTCGATACAATATTCAACTTGAAGTACTTGTCACTCACTGGTTCTATGTATTCGGCTGTCGAGGGGATACTTTCTCGATTGGGTCTTTCGTGCAGATCTATGTGTACAAGTAGCGAGGGTGACGTGTGCAGATTGATATGGCTTGATTTTGCAGACGACAATACGTTAGCACAGTTTACCTCCCATGGATTTTCTTCTCCACGCTGATTAAACAATACATTGTGCTACATTATATCATCTATTCATCGTTTTAAATCGAGACAGGCCTCTCACAAATAAGTTGGTATTACTGGGTTTAACGTGAGCATTTTGCAAATTTTATAGCTGTTACATGTATAGCGATCTATTTTACCAATAAAGTACTGTCTAACAAGTTTCATTCCAATTGATGCCGTTCTTTGCAAACTGAATTTGACTACGAATTACTCCTTTTATCTGATCCCTATATAAAGCTCACTGATGTCACTCTGCAGTGTTCTAGGGTCCGTCTTTACCCTAGTGTTTATTTTGCAATTCTTACAGGAGTTGTGGGATTTATCACTGTTCACTATCTTCACCTTTGCATAAATGTCTAGAACATGTAAAACACCAATCGTTATATTATAAAAATAGAAGTGTTGTAAAACAAATTATCGCACCATATAACTTTAAGGATGTATTCTTTAGAATCATATCAATAACTAATTAGCCTTTTTGATTAACATAGATGGTATTTAAGCTGCGATTTCTCAAATAAATGGACACATTGTAAGTAGAATATTTATGATGTTGATTGATTGGCGTATTGTTTCACGTCCCTCCCGAGAATTCCTCACCCATATGTGATGTCACCATTACCGGTGACCCCGTGGAGATCCAGATTAGAATAGATCCTCAGCACCCCTTGTTTGTCGTAAGAGGCGACTAAATGGAGCCGTCCTTCATATGAGACTGCAAAAACTGAGGTCCCGTGTCACAGCATGTGTGGCACGTAAAAGATCCCTCCCTGCTCAAAGGCATTAAGCGCCGAGCTTAGGCCTAAATTTTGTAGCCCTTCCCAGGCAATGGTGACGTCTCGCGCGGGACGTTAAACATTATATAATCAATCATTGCCGGTGAAGGGCTGCAAAATTTAGACCTTTGCTCGGCGCTTATGACCTTTGACCAGAGAGGGATCTTTATCGTGGCACACCTGCTGTGACACGGGGCCTCGATTTTTGTGGTCTCATCCAAAGGACCGGCCCATTTAGTGGCAACTTACTACAATCAAGGGGTATCAAGGACTTAGTCGAACTCGGATCCCCACGGGATCTTTATGATGACTTGAAATGTAACTTTGCAATTTCGATGAAGTATATACGATTGTGGATAGTGAGCACAGTGATGAATTGTGTACATCCTGTCCCTCTTTATTAGTTTTGTTTTAGAAAATCAAAATCATTTGATTATATTGAATAAGTTGTATTTGGAAATGATTTTAGATAAAAAGATGCGTGATGCATGCTGTATTTCAGAGTTTCCATATAGTTAGTATTTTGAAGATCTCATTTATTCATTTTTAGCTCACAAGAGCCGAGAGCTCAAGTGAACGTTTCTGATAACCTGATGTCTGTCTGTCCATATGTCTGTCAGTCTGTAAACTTTGCACATTTTCAACTTCTTCTCCAGAGCCACTGGGCAATTTCAAACAAACTTGGTAAAAAGCATCCTTGCGCTGAAGATAACGTTGTGATCAGTATATTACTATATACAGAGTGTATATCCTTTTTCAATCATTTGAAGTTCTTAATTTATTAATTTTTATTTAAAACAACCTTTAGAATTTGGTTCACTTAAGCACGATTTTCGAAAGCTTTTTTGGAATGACGCCGATATCCTCCAACATTGAACATTTAGTGGGCATGTCCATACGAAGGATTTCGCATCTTTATATCAGTAAAATGTATAATAAAAATGTAAATGAAAGACATTTTAGCAATGTATTTACGCTTGGAGAAATTGCAACAGAACCTTCAACTTCGAAAGGGTGTGTTGCTTGTTTTCAAAAAACGTGTACACAGTAATAATATAGTCGTTCAATTCTTTGTTTTAATTTCATTGTCATATCCGAAAGACCTGTGATTCGCAGTTATAAATGCCGAGGATTTGGCGAAGGATTAATCCCTATATTCAAGTTTTAAATTCGATGCCATCTTAAGACCTTCCAATCCCGAAGCAAGCGTTCTACAACAACTACCGCTACTAGTTATGTTGTTCAAGGAAATCGACAAGAACATGACGGTAACTGGTAAGTATGTGTGTATTGTTGCTTTTCGTTGATAACGAAAGAAATACAGGACTTTTAGTGAATATATGAGCATTTATATAGAAAAAGAACTGTCGAAACTATGCGATCTTTTAACAATGTATACGATTTGTAGAAATTAAATGAGATATATTTCATTGGCTGATTTCAATCTCAGAGAGAGAGAGAAAGAGATCTCAGAGAGAGAGAGAGAGAGAGAGAGAGAGAGAGAGAGAGACAGAGAGAGTTAAATTTATCTATTAAACAGCATAGAGAAAATTGACAGTAATCTAATATGTATGTAGATTACTATTAAAGATATTCAAATATTCTATTTTCAAGTTACCAATCTGAAATTTAATAGTTGTAAATATCAAGTTTTGTAACGAAAAAATGTGTACAATGTCGATGTATGTAGGTTGCGTTTTGGAGATTCTCAATGTAATTGTTTGCAAAGAAATACCTTTCAGAGATATCAAAACAATTCAAACAATTCTCTGCATCTGTAGATTTAGTACATCATGGCAGAGATATCAAAGTAAATTGAGGAAAAAAACGAATTGTTCCGAGGAAGAATATTTACTGACTAAGTTTACGCCTATCCAGGAGTGAGCGTAGGTGTACAGTCGTCGTATATTTGGAACACATTTGAGCCTCCTTTTCGGACTTAGTCCAAGGGCTACGCCAGGTCTTGGGGCTCTTTTTTAAATGGGGCCCAAGAGCCTAAGAAGATAAAACATCCCATGTTGACCTTTCACACCCGCCGTGAGCGTCTGTCTGAACCAGGTATTCGGAGTATTCCGTAGTCAAAATCAGCATGTAATTAACGCCTTAACAATATTGATACGAGACAAGTCAGATAGTTGTAAGATTTTAAGGAAAATTTACAAGTTTCTAATATATTTCCTACCTTTGAGTTTTCGGGGACTTCAGGAATTTCAGAATATTCCGTATATTCGTTAAATGGGATTTCTGTTTCTTTGGTCTTCTTTGTGTGATATATTTCATTTTGAACAGATAAAGTTCTCGGTTTGTCAGATTTCCTGCAAAGATCATCCATAGAAACATAAAAAAAACTTATCATACAAAGCAAATATCACATCAAAAATCCTGTACAACTGTTTCCACCTTATACTGTATGTTTGCTTATTTTAGCGTATTAAATATTTGGCGTAATTGAGTTGACGCACTATTTAGACTACTCATGTTTGTTTTGTTTTACGTCCCGTCGAGAATTTTTCACTCATATTGAGACGTCACCACCTGTAGGTGAAGTACCACAAATTTAAACCTATGCTTAGCGCTCAGGGCCGTAGCAGTGAGGGTTCTTTAACGTGCCAACGCCTACCTTGACACGGGACCTCAGTTTTTAAGGTCATATCCGAAAGACCCGTGATTCTCACTTCTAAATGCCGAGCGTTTGGCGAAGGAGCAATCACTACCTATTTTTCGTCTTAGGTTGGACGCGGCCATGGCACGAGCGGGGCTCGAACTCACGACCTTCCGGTTACGAACCGAACGCTCTAACCACTGAGCTACCGCGACAGACTACTCATGATTCAGCGCTTGTTTGATATTGGATGAATAGATATTGCCCAAGTTTTTACAACTATATATATATTTTAGCTAAATACCACTTGAGGCGCTGAGATATAAATTCCGCTAATTTAAATAGACGTATAGCATGATATATTGAAATATGATTAAGTTGAAAACAATTAATGATTCAGTATGTATTGTTTAACGACCCGATCGGGACTTTTTCACTCATATGGAGACCTCACCATTGCAGGTGATGGACTGCAAAATTTAGGCCTATCCTCGGCGCTTAGGGCCTTTGAGTAGGAAGGGATCTTTAACGTGCCAAACCCGCTGTGACACGTGGTCTCGGTTTTTGCAATCTCATCCGAAGGACCGCCCCATTTAGTCGCCTCTTATGACAAGCAAGGGGTAATGAGGATCGAACAGTCTAAAAATTCGTACTAGATAAGTCAGACAAAATTCGACTAAAGGTTGTGTTGTATTTTAGATTAGCAAACAAAATCACTATAACACCCTAAATTCCCTCATTTTAAGTACAACTTCGGTATTATAAGCTGAAATATAACCTTAGTGAGTTAAGAATACCTTTAGTATTTATGCTGAATTATAATCTCACTAACATAAGTACACCTTTTGTATTATATGGTGAAATAAAAATGTCGCTAACTTAAGTAGGCCGTCAGTATTATCATGTATACAATTTTCGATGTATATGCTGAAAATCCCGCTAACTTAAGTATACTTACAGTATCTAGATTTTATAACAAGCTGGTTGTGCTGCCTGATAGGGAGAGACGTACACACATATAGCTATTTTCCAACTTTTTAATATTATATCAAAGTCCTTTGAGTTACCTTTTAAAATGCACACATGTACCAAATATTCCGAGAAACAGGCCAATGATAGCTCCGATAAAGAAAGAAATCAGATAATATCCCGTGCCGTTTTCTGAAAGTATACAAATTTTATGAACTTTAAACACAACAATGTTTTTGTCAATATTTGGTTGTTAGTCTTTATAGTTATAAGTGCCGTGATATCAGCGTACCACAACAGTAATAAATGCTTATATCACAACAGTAATAAATGCTTATATCACAACAGTAATAAATATTTGTGTCACAACAGTAATAAATGCTCATATCACAACAGTAATAAAAGTTTGTGTCACAACAGGAATGAATGTTTGTGTCACCACAGTAATAAATGCTTATATCACAACAGTAATAAATATTTGTGTCACAACAGTAATAAATGCTCATATCACAACATTAATAAAAGTTTGTGTCACAACAGGAATGAATGTTTGTGTCACCACAGTAATAATTGCTTATATCACAACAGTAATAAATATTTGTGTCAGAACAGGAACAAATGTTTGTGTTTTATCGATCTCTATAATCTACATATCTTATGCAAATTCTATAATTAAGCTCAACAGGATTAAGAAATCAGACAGGAAAGGTAAGGGGTACCACCTTCAGCCATGGAGAATATCATTAAATCATTTAAACAGGCATATCATCACTGTAGGGATCCGGGTCACATAGACCCTCCGTACCCCTTGCTTGTCGTAAGAACCGACTAAATGGGGCGGTCCTTAAGATGAAATGGTAAAAATCTATGGAGGGTATTCGTGTTAAAAAAAATCCAAGCATGAAAGTTTGTCAATCCAAATATGCAACCATGTTAACTCTCCAGTTTCAGCTGTGTACGTGCGTAAGTCAGGGGGTGTGATCGAGCTCTGTATGTGTGTAAGTCAGGGGGTGTGATTGAGCTATGTATGTGTGTAAGTCAGGGATCGAGCTATGTATGTGTGTAAGTTAGGGGGTGTGATCGAGCTATGTATGTGTGCAAGTCAGGGATTGAGCTATGTATGTGTGTGAGTCTGGGGTGTGATCGAGCTATGTATGTGTGTAAGTCAGGGGGTGTGATCGAGCTATGTATGTGTGTAAGTCAGGGGGTGTGATCGAGCTATGTATGTGTGTAAGTCAGGGATTGAGCTATGTATGTGTGTAAGTCTGGGGGTGTGATCGAGCTATGTATGTGTGTAAGTCAGGGGGTGTGATCGAGCTATGTTTATTGGAAATGCATACCTCAGTATTGTATTCTTCATTTGTGTAATTATTTAATATTTTAATTCAAAATTCTCTTGATGAAAATGTATCATTCTTTCCTAGATTATACGCGGTCATCCATACAATATTTCCGTTTATAGTCTCGGTATTTACATATTTTACTTTACAACATCGCATCTAACACGATACAAGTCAACAAATGTCAAGTCTACATGTTCGTCGAACCTCGATATGACCATATATGGAAAGACAACGGAAATTCACGATCACTACCGAGTTTCCTCTAGTTACTCCGGCTTCCTCCCACGTCAATAACCCCTTCATGACAAAATATGAACTGACAAGAAGCGTTAATACCAGTTGTAGAACTTGCTTCTTAATCGTTGTAAAATAAAGTGTCATTATGGAGTAAGAGGTTTCAGTCCCCTTCCCCCTCAACACGAAAGCATTGAAAAAGGTGAATACTTTTCCCAACACTTTTTCCCAAGCATAACTTTTTAAATCGAACTTGCTTTTAATCGAATTAGATATTCTAAGATAATCGAACTTGAATTTGATTTTAGTTCTACACCTGGTAGGACACCACATCAAAATTGGTATCGTTTATGTTTTATATCAAATTACTCCAGTGTGTATCGAAGGTTTGCCTCTTTTGGGGTCGAATTATTTTGAAGTGAGAGTTCGCAAATGTACCGGTATACTGCGTGTAGTACTGAACCCTAATAGACAGTGAGAAAAAAATATTAAAACACAATTCGTGTACACTATCGTTTATCTGAAGTTTATGAACCCGGTAAGACGAATTAACAGATTTATTTCATAATATATGAAGCTAAACGGCTAATAGAAAAATTATGTTTGAACTGAATTAAGTAGTCATCTCATTATTGATTTACGCCGGATAGCTGAAAAATTGCTCAGGCGGCTATAAACAAACAAAGAAAACAAACATTATTGATTTAGAAAGTAACATACCAGTAGTTATATTAGAAATACATTTCCATAAGTTTATCTATTATCATCTATTTACAAAAAAGTAAGCCTGAAATCATGTGATCACTCAGTCTCTGTTAGTTATAAATAAAACGTAGGAATGAAATCACTTGATCAGTCAGTCTCTATTAGTTACAAATCAAACGCAGAAATGAAATCACGTGATCAGTCAGTCTCTATTAGTTACAAATCAAACGTAGGAATGAAATCACTTGATCAGTCAGTCTCTATTAGTTACAAATCAAACGTAGGAATGAGATCACTTGATCAGTCAGTTTCTATTAGTTACAAATCAAACGCAGAAATGAAATCACGTGATCAGTCAGTCTTACTCACAAATACAGCAAACATATGACGTTCAGCTTGTTGAATTATTGTGAATAACTGTTGTTTTATAATACAATACTCCTAGTCGTAATATGAACAATGAACGTATACACATACACTGTATTTTGTGCAATAAACACGCGAGTTAAATACATGCCAAGAGAAGGGATGTAGTCTCTGTGTCAAACTGTGTGTTCTTTCCATTCTCTCCCCATGGGTGTCGCTGCTCGCTAAAACCTCAGTCAATGCCGATACAAGATTCTTGTAAAACTTTTGTAAACTTTTATACAATTAAGTAACTTTGCCTATTCAATTTATGATGCAAAATTTTAATACAAGATTGTTTTACCGCTTGCAAACAAATTTTTATTTTGATATCAACCTAACCATAGCACACTTGCCAGATTTGTAGTCATACCGAAGCTTTCTTAATCAGTCACATTTCTAAATTCCGCGCTCTTTTCCGGTCCGCTTTTTAGCAAAACCCACACTTTGCATACTGATTTTGACTACGGATTACTCCCTTTATCTTATCAAGATATAGGTCTCACATCGGATGTGATCGGTCGACAGGGGATGTGTACTCCTACTAGGCACCTGGCATTACCTCCTTTATATCCAGGGGTCCGTTTTTGTTTAACTCTCTAATTCGTATTCCATAATAGAATTCATGAATTGATTATTCTCCGTTATCTCCACCTTTTCATTGTAAGCAAATCTTGTTCTGTTATATTTCTAATAATACTCGTTCGTATCCAATATACTGTAAAATCAATTTTCGTGGGGTCAGATTTTCTTGGTTTACAAAAAGTATTGGTTCGTGGAGATTTGATTTCTTGGTTTAAGAAAGGTAGAGTCGGCAATGGTAGTTAAGCCTGACAGCCAGTTTCCAAATATTACAATTCAAAGATATGAATTATAAATTGATGGATCTCTTGATATCTCGAAAATAGCGAAAGTAGGCCCAACAAAAAATTAGTGATTTCACAGTAATACCAATCCATCATAAATAAAGGGACCTCCATGGCCGAGTGGTTAGAACATTGCCTTCAAAATCACAAGGCCTCTCACCTCTAGTCGGTGCGGGTTCGATTCCCGCTCGCGCCGATATATGTGAGAAAGTTTGCCAGTTTACTTTCGGAAGGTCAGTGGTCTCTTCCCAGGTACATTGTATCTGGGTTCTCTCCTCCACCTACAAAAACTGGATGCCACCAGATAACTGAAAAAAGTGTTGAGTGTGGCGGAAAACAACAAACAGTCAATCAATCATAAATAAACATTAGACAATCACGGTTTTTCCCTTGTATTGAATAGGAAAATATATTGTTTGTATTAATTCATAATTTATCAAATTTCTTAGAAATTACCATTATACATAGTTTACTGTATTCTCAATTTTTGATCTGGAATCCAACATTAAAAAACCGTTCTTCTTAATATGGCATATAGAGCTTTAATATCCGCTTTGCAAGATACTAAGAAATGGTGTCCTTACATGAAATAACGAAACAGAACAAATTGTACTAGCTCTTTAATTGACTTACCTTTCATTGTTTTCTCCTTTAGAAATGTTTCTTCGTTAACAGTAGACACCTTATTCAGGTCTAGATTTTTACTGTTTGATTTACTTGTCGTTTCCTTCAAGTCGTTTTTGCAAACTTCCCCGTCAACTTTACTAAATTCATTGGTTGCGTGTCCCAAACCTTCAAAAATGCATTTAGCGTGATTACGTTTTGGTAATGATCCTACATTATCATTCACATCACCAACTGTAGAATCAATTTTTCGCTTCCTTCGTCGTTTTGGACAGCTACAGGTGGAGTTAAGGCAGACTTCTGAATCCTCTATCATCACACAAAGAATCATTGAATCTTTCATCTTTTTATCCAACATAATGGTAATTCTACAGTCTGGACTCTCAGAACACTGATTTAAACGAATCTCCATTTGTTTACCTAAAGAAGTTTGTCAATAAACATGCAATAAAGGCAGTAATGAATAAACAGAAAGATGTAAATTTTAGAAAAAAATCTCTCTGAAGTATGTTAGACGTTACATAAAAAATTTGGCGAACTTCAATTTAAGATGTCAAAGTAATGTAATGTGATATGAAATACTTGCATCATCTAAAATTGACATTAGATGTAAGTGGTGGTTCTATTTTCGACAGTTGGAGATTCATCGATGTTAATGCCGGTTGAATGGACGTTTCATCCATTCTTAAACTAAATGTTTTATGTGACAGATGTTATAAAAGCAGCGACAATAATATACTATCAATTATTTTAGTGGGATTTTACATTTAGCGCCTTTACATCAATTTATTACGTTAAACTCTATTTATACAGTATGATGTGGAGACAAAGCGATAAATAATTACTCTTTTGCCTTTTACTACACAATATTCCAATATCGTTAATGTACACATGTCTGTCGGCATCACGGGGTGGGATATATTTACAACTCAGACAACAAAAAGTGTCCTTACATGAACAATTAAAACGCCAATATGTAACGGTGTTCGACAAGGTGTCAAGTTAGATCGATGTTTTTTTATGAAATACTTGCACAAAGTTTGGAGTTATATTAGAACAACACTAAAGAGGTTACTATTAGTTAATATGTTTGTTTCGTACAACACTCGTCAAAATTGCTGTCAAAATTACATATAGCAGTGCGTAGCTATCATTAAACCAAATATCGGTATTTCATTGGTTATTTTCGTATCAATATGTATAAATAAACATGAGAACAGCAACACATTCTTGTTCTCAACCTTTACCGAGCCTACCACATTGTGAACCACATCCTGGTTACGTTATTCACAATCTAGAGTAATACCCCTACCTGTGATTGGACCGTGTAGGAATCCTTTTATTACCCTGTGTAGCCCCGACAGATCAAATCTACGTAACGAATGTATATTATATAAAATAAGTATTAAATCAAGTCATCCAACTCCTAAAACATCAAACCACGTGATGAATATATACATTATATGAAATAACATAACTCAGTAAACTTCTACAGCATCAAACCTATGTGATGAATATATACATTATATGAAATAACATAACTCAGTAAACTTCTACAGCATCAAACCTATGTGATGAATATATACATTATATGAAATAACATAACTCAGTAAACTTCTACAACATCAAACCTATGTGATGAATATATACATTATGAAAAGGCTAAGATAACTAACAGTACTCAATCTCGCAATTCCTATAGAAAATACAAATCAAAGAGATGGGCAAACACGAACCCTTGGACATACTAGAGGTGGGGTCTGGTGTCTGGGAGGAGTAAGCATCCCCTGCCGACCGGTCACAACCGCCATTCGCCCTATATCTTGATCAGGTAAACGGAGTAATCTGTAGTCAGAATTAATGTGCCAGGAACGGCCTAACAAGTGGTATGAAACATATTAGACAGCATTTGACTTAATGGAAGATTGTATCTTAATAACGACCATAGAATTTGCAAACTGCTGACTTTGGATGAGACTATAGAATCCCTTGTAACATAAACTTCTTTTCAGTAGTCTGCATCGATTTAAAAACTGATCATCCATAGAACAAGCTCTTGTGTATCAAATCAGTTGAGAGATGAAAACACTATATGCAGGTTATAATGAAATATTGCTACATAGAAAAAGGAAGTTGACGATGTAGAAATTGAAATCATCCCGCTCGTCATAAAGTTGAGTTGCCAGTTTGCTGTCAGCAGCTATTTTCAATTAAAAACTCGAAGTACGAAGCACATGTGGAAGACTATGCGGTGTCTTTTATTTCAGGTACACTGGGATATATTGAATAGACATATGAATGAAAATGATCATTGTTCATAAATAAAACGTCGACAATATATCTAAATGTCGTATTGAAGACAACAGCAGATTTCTTTTTTCTTTTCGTGTAAAAGTGTTTGAATGAATTCTGCTTCGTAAGAATATAAAACATGTCAGCTAAAAAAGGAGCACAATTCGTGCGCATGGGAATTCTAACAGACCGTTGGTACTTGAATCTTTTTTTGAAAAAAAAATACATAAAAATATAAATACAAATAATAAAATGCCTTTCTTTGATGTTTTATCGGGTGATGAAGGTAGCAATCATTGCAGAAAAATTTGCATAACCCACTAACGCGGGTTATCATTTTTTTCTGCAATGACAGCTACCTTTATCATCCGATAAAACAACAAAGAAAGCATTTTATTGTTAAAATAAAATTGATTTCCTACTTGGATGTTAATTCGCTCTTCAATCCCAAGTCCTCTTTCCATGGATGTGCACACGTCTTGTTTGCCACAGCTGAGATGATGTTGCATGGTATACACAAAACAATTATCTGCGCTTAATGAAATATATTGGTTTGTTACTGATTATTTCTGTTACTATATATTGATTCAACACGCGTGGAAGACTGCAATGATTGAAGTGTCTTACCTTTAGAAACAAAACATGTAACAGCAAAACAAAGTTTTAAAAGAAATGCAATGTCTATTAGCTGATAAGGCAAGGTATATGAGATAATGTGTTGTTAGTACTTATTTTTTAGATAAAAATTTATCTAGGATTCTATTATGAAATATGTCCGAAACATATTATTCTTCAATGTATTATGCAACTATTAATCAAAATCTGCCAAAATTCCAATAATAATCATTAATTGTATTTTTTTTTATCTTTTCATCATATTTATCATGTAATTATAAAGATATATTGGAAGTAAAGTAATGTAGCTTTTCTGAGTTATCCCTAGGTTATCGTATCATTGTGTGTGGCTTTCCTGGGTTATCTTTAGGTTATCGTATCATTGTGTGTGGCTTTCCTGGGTTATCTTTAGGTTATCGTATCATTGTGTGTGGCTTTCCTGGGTTATCCCTAGGTTATCGTATCATTGTGTGTGGCTTTCCTGGGTTATCTTTAGGTTATCATACCATTATGTGTCATGTAATCATGTTAGGGTTTTTTCAATATTGTTATAACTGCATAGTTTATATATCATGTTAGGTTTCAATTTGTTATTTTAAAATGATAATCGTGATATTCTGTGATATTCTACACCCGAACAAACTAAAAAGAAAACAAAATGAAATAATGTCCAAATTAAAAACAAACGATATCATTATTTTTCTTCAGCGTTTAATACTAAGTAGCACTTGCAATGTTTTACATGTACACCTACAACGTGCTACTATTGGTCACCAGTAACATAAAATAGATTTACCGTTATGTATTTTAAAGGAAATGAAACTATTTCATAGAACTACTTAGCGAACAGGAAATTCATATTGAAATCATTATAAATGTTGCTTACATTACATGTTATGCACAAGTGATAAGATAGATATTTTTTTCATGATTTTTAAAATGCACACCAGCAGAACTATAGAACCCCAAACATTATCACATTCCATAGATGTGTTGACTCCATTCGGATTATCATTCATATTCAATGTTTAATGATTCTTGGGTGATGCTGCTGTTTTCACACAAATTCAACGAAGACAACATTCTTCAGTGTTTACAGCGTAGATTAGTTGCGTTATTCGTCATTCGTTTATTCATTGATTCACTAATCTTTAAAATCATTTTGAAATATTATTAAACTTTACTGCATATATACACATATTATATGATGTGCATGCAAAAAAAGACCTCGATACCTTACCGAAAGATACGAAATGTAAATGACCCATTGCGGCTTTTTCCACATACATTAGCACGAGATGAAACGTTCTTCCAATTGATTCTGGTGGTGTAATATCTGCCGGATGGTGATCAAACAACATTGATCTGCGATTGGTGGAATTTGAAGTATTGTGACGTCACTGTCAGTATGGCATGTGATCGTATCTATACCCTCACTGTAGATTCATAAATTTCAACTTAGCTCAATCCTTGCATGAATGAAATATTTGTCATCCTGATACAATGTTTCAGATTGACATTACAGGAACGACATGACACTATGAAATCGGTATTCGCAGATGAACAACACACAAAAAAGACAAGGAAGTATTTGCTGCTTACATTGTAATCACGAGATAAAACTAGCTGGGTTTACAAGTACAGACTTTTCTGAGAGGGTCAGGAAATTAGTTGTAATGAATAAAAATGTCTGTTATACTAACGTAGGCATCTCATTCCAGTAAAAATGTAAAGAACCACGAAATTCTCTATCAACATGAATAATCCTGAGGTTTTATATGTGTACAGTGATATAGGGTCTATATGTACACTGATATAGGTTATATATGTACAATGAGACAGATTATATATGTACACTGATATAGGTTATATATGTATAATGATACAGGTTGGTTGATTGGTTGTTTATCGTTTAACTTTCCTCTCGAGAATCTTTCATTCATATGGAGACGTCACCATTGCCGGTGAAGGGATGCAAAATTTAATCCTATGTTTGGCGCTTATGGCCCTTGAGCAGGGAGGGATCTTTATCGTGCCACACCTGCTGTAGCACGGGGCCTCGATTTATGCGGTTTCATCTGAAGGACCCTCCCATTTAGTTACATCCTAGGACAAGCAAAGGGTACTAAGGATCTATTCTAACCCGGATCCCCACGGGGCCAATGATACAGGTTGTACTTACAATGTGTACACTGATACAGGTGATATGTATACAATGATACAGGTGATATGTATACAATGATACAGGTGATATGTATACAATGATACAGGTGATATATATACAAGGATGTAAGTCATATCTTCTTCTTCTTCTTCCTCTTCTTCTTCTTCTTCTTCTTCTTCTTCTTCTCGGTAGTTGCACCCAGTCAAAATTGACTATTATTTGCACAATGATGCAAGTTATATACGTACACTGTATACAGGTTACATGTGTATAATGATACAGGTTATATGTGTAGAATGATACAGATTATATGTGTATAATGATACAGGTGATATGTATACAATGATACAGGTGATATGTATGCATTGATACAGGTGATATGTGTACAATGATACAGGTTATATGTATACAATGATACAGGTGATATGTGTACAATCATACAGGTGATATGTATACAATAATACAGGTGATATGTATACAATGATACAGGTGATATGTATACAATGATACATGTGATATGTATGCATTGATACAGGTGATATGTGTACAATGATACAGGTTATATGTATACAATGATACATGTGATATGTATACAATCATACAGGTGATATGTATACAATAATACAGGTGATATGTATACAATGATACAGGTGATATGTATACAATGATACAGATTATATGTGTACAATGATACAGGTTATATGTATACAATGATACAGGTTATATGTATACAATCATACATGTGATATGTATACAATAATACAGGTGATATGTATACAATGATACAGGTGATATGTATACAATAATACAGGTGATATGTATACAATGATACAGGTTATATGTATACAATGATACAGATTATATGTGTACAATGATACAGGTTATATACGTACACTGTATACAGGTTATATGTGTACACTGTATACAGGTTATATGTGTACACTGTATACAGGTTATATGTGTACAATGATACAGATTATATGTGTACAATGATACAGGTTATATACGTACACTGTATACAGGTTATATACGTACACTGTATACAGGTTATATGTGTACACTGTATACAGGTTATATGTGTACAATGATACAGATTATATATGTACAGTGATACAGTTTTTATGTGTACAATTATAGAAATTATATGTGTATAAAAACACAGGTTATATATGTACAATGTACCAGGGAAGAGACCGAAAGTAAACTGGCAAACTTTCTCCCATATATTGGCGCGAACGAACATAATATATTCGATCATCATACCAGAAAAATGGTTTACAAGAGTGAACCGGTACCGAATAGGTCCTCAGAAGCCTTTACTTGTCGTAAGAGGCGATATAATGGGGCGGTCCCCGTGTCTCAACCGAGGTATCGTGTCACAGCACGACAAAGACCCCTCCCTGCTCCCTCCACAAAGACCATAAGTTCAGAGCATAGGCCTCAATTTTGCAGCCCTTCACCGACAATGGTGACGTCTCCGTATAAGTGAAATATTCTTGAGAGGGACGTTAAACAATATACAACCAACTATACAACAATGATGTGCGCACTAGTAGATTACATACGTCTTGCTGGACAACGAGAATACAATCAGTGTACTAAACCAAAGCATCGTGTTCCACACGTTGATTTTCTATTTCATAGAAAGCCTAAAACAGTGCTGCTGCGTAAATTCAGAGTAGAAAGGTAGTTCCGGCGGCTGGCTGTCAAATGGATGTGTCCCCAGGTTATACAAAAGCAACTTACATTGCTCAGTTTGCATTTGTCCGATCAGAGAGTAGAATACAGTAAGATTTAGATCATTAGCTAGTGAGGAAACCATGTTGTATTTCCGAACGTTAAAACTGAGAAATTTGAATTGAGGTGTTTTGTAGAATAACGAAATGTTGTGTATAAGTTAGTGAAGTTCGCTAACCTAGTTAACAAGAAACTTGATGTGTGAGGCGTTAGAATAACAAAATGTTAACTTAATCTCCGTAAGTGTATGACGCAACGTTGTTGTGATGTCATACGTGAATACATGCAATGAGATACTTGAAGAGTGAAGTGTTGTTAGATAGTAGAATAACGCTGTGTTATCTTTTAAAATATCCGCGAGAGTATGAGCGAGTGACGTAACCATGTTGTGTTTCCTAACGTAAGCATTCAAGCTTGTAGTGAAACGCGCTGCTACGTCATAGAATAACGTCATAGAATTGACTGAATGTGTGATACTTTTTTGCGTGAGTATATGAGCTAGCATCACATCTGTGTTGTGTTTCCTTTAGTAGATAATGAGGAACTTATGGTTCCTGATGTAAATAATGACGTTTGTTTTTAGATGTAAATACATGCGATGAAATAATTGCAGATTGAGACGTTGTTATATCGTAGAATAACGTTATCTTAACTTAATCTCCACAACCATGCTGCGATTCGTACGTAAATAATTCTATATCTTATCATCCGCGAGTTTATTACCTCGTGACGACAATATGTTTTGTTTCCTAGCGTAAATAATGAAAAGTGCGAGGCGTTGTGTATGGAAATATTAGGCGTTGTTGTATCATAGAATAACACAATCTGATACAATCGGAACCCCTCGCCCTTTACTTCGTAAAAAGACTCCGTAAAAACGAAGTAAAGGGCGAGGGGTTCCGATTGTATCTGATATTGATCTCCAGAAATATATTAGCTAAACGTAAATAATGGGAAACTTGAAGTCTTAAGTGTCGTTATGCGTAGAATAACACTATCTGAACTTGGTTTCCAGAAATATGTTAGCTAAACGTAGTAATGGGCAACTTAATAATAATAATGACTGGTTTTTATATAGCGCTTTTCCAGCATATGCTGCTCAAAGCGCTTCACAATCCATTATTACCCGAGCAGACCTTATACCATTTCAGAGCTTTCTCGGTGCAATCTGCCGTTAAGGTACCTAGAGCACTAACATTCTAACAATATATTTCACTGTCTATAGCCAGGTACCACTTTTACACTTGGGTGGAGTGAGGAAGTTGTAAAGTGTGAGGTTATATTACGTCGTAGAAAGATGCAATGAGCTCGTGATGCACCTATATTGTGTTCCCTAGCGTAAATAATGAATCGTTGTGTCGTGGAAAAACGCTATGTTGTCTTATTATCCGTGAATATATTAGTTAGTGACGCAACCATGCTGTGTTTGTTGAGACACTTGAAGTGTACGAGAGTTATTATGTCGTAGAATAATGCAATGATTTCTTGAGGCATGGTAATTTTGTCTAAACAGTCAAGTCGCGGTATCTCAGTGGTTAGAGTGTTCACTTCGTAAGCGGGAGGTCGTGATTTCGAGCCCCGCTCATTTCATGGCCGCATCACACATAAGACATAAACGTAAGTAGTGATTGCTCCTTCGCCAAACACTCGGTATTTAAAAATGAGAATCACGGGTCTTTCATATATGACCTTAAAATTGGAGGTCCCGTGTCACGATAGGCGTTAGCACATAGAGAACCCTAGGTATATTTTGTTGTACTTCACCTACAGCTGGTGACGTCTCAGTATGAGTGAAAAAATTCTCAGCGGGACGTAAAACAAACAAGCTGTCTTAACGGTTTGTTTGATACTTTTCTACGCAAATGTATGAACTAGCGATGCGTTGAAGTTGTGTTCGCTAATGTAAATAATAAGACTCTTGTAACATGGGGCATTGTTACGTCATAGAATAACGCAAGGTTTACTTGACTAAATGTATGATACTTTTCTGCGCGTGTGTAAGCTAGAACGCGACTGTGTTGTGTTCTCTCGCCTAAATGATGAAAAACTAGAAGTGTAAAGCGTTGATATGACGCAACTGTGTTTTTTTTCTGACTTGAATACATGTTACGCGTTGTCATGTCGTAGAATAACATTATCTGAACTAGATCTTCAGAGGTTTATAAGCTATTGACGCAATTATGCTGTGTTTCCTAACGTAAATAAGAAACTCGTTTGGCGGGGCGTTGTTAAATCATAGAATAACGGTTTGTTGTTGTACCCCGTCACATATATAATGATATACACGTATTAGAAGTGTGAGAAGTTGTTATGTCGTAGAATAACAGACAGACGGACGGAGGACGGAAAGAGCCAGGGTAAACTAATAGTCTTCTTCGGCAAAGGCGGTAGGAGACTAATAAATGTCTTAATAAATTAAATTCTTTCATTTTGGTCTTTAAAAATGTTACGTATATCACATATATTACATGTCGTTTCGAATGGCTATACCAGAATATTTATCCCTCGGTGACGGAAAAGTCCTGGAGTGTTATGTCGCCCTCTGCCTACGGCATTGGGCGACATAACACTCCAGGGCCTTCCTGTTACCTGCGGCCAATATTCTGGTATGACGCCATTGGAGTCATGCAATATTCGACGGTTGTTCGATATGTACTCTGCCATAACGCTTTACACGATTTCGTGGATGATGATACTATGGAATAGCTCTATTCAATACCTTTTCAATGGTATAAACACGAGCCTTCAGTTCCACATAATTTTAAACTTATAGTCATTTTAATGGAGCCAGTCGCTGACCACTATTGTAAAAATGCTTGAGTCATTCGGTATTTTGCAGATTTTTACTGCATTGGGGGAAGTTTATGGTTCTGATAAGGTATCTAATGAGACAGTTCGTAGGTGGAGAAAGAAATTTCTGAATGGCACAGAGTCCATCAAAGATACAGCAAAATTTGGCCGACCTGTGACTGTAACAAACAAGACAAATATCTCAAAAGTCAGAGAAATACGTGATGGCAGGTACACGATAATAATTAATAAATAATAATAATAAATTTATTTTGTAAGTCGCCCGCGTGGCGCAGTGGTTAGAGCGTCGGGCTCAAAGATCTGATGATCCTTGAGTCGGGGGTTCGAATCCCACTGTGGGACGTGGGTGCCGGTCTTTCGGATGAGACCGTATAAACCGAGGTCCCGTGTCGCAGTAGGTGTGGCACGATAAAGATCCCTCCCTGCTCAAAGGCCCTAAATTTGCCGGTAATGGTGACAGCCGCCGGATAGCTGAAAAATTGCTCAGGCGGCTATAAAAAACAAACAAACATTTATTTTGTAAAGCGTAAAGTCCATACTGCTCTAAACGCTATTTAAACAACAATAAAATAAGTGAAATGAGGTATATAAAACAAATCATAGTAGGTCCCAGATTAGTTGTAGCATGTGAAAAGATGAGTCTTTAATTTAGATTTGAAGGTACAGAGACTGGTGGCAGTTCTGATATCATACGGAAGAGCGTTCCACAGTTTAGGGCCAGCAACACTAAAGGCTTGAGTTTGAATCGCCGTTGAGGTGGTAAATGGCACTCGTAGTAGGCTCTGGTCACTGGACCGCAGTATTCTGGAGGGAGCATAAAGTGTTATGAGTTCTTGCAGACAGGATGGGGCTATGTTGTGTACTGTTTTGTACACCAACACCAATGTCTTGAAGATGACTCTTTGCTGAACTGGAAGCCAATGGAGAGAGCGTAGTACAGGTGTAATTCTGTCACATTTGCTGGTGCCTGAGATGATTCTGGCAGCAGCATTTTGGATAGATTGAAGCCGCTGGATCTGCGTTGATGGTAAGCCGCAAGAGAGAGAGTTACAGTAGTCCAGCTTTGTTGTTATAAAGGCATCGACAACATATTCTAACGATTCCCTGTCTAGATATCTTCTCAGCTGGCTCAGGTTCTTAAGGTGGATGAAGGCACCTCTGCACACTGATGATATATGTGCCTCCATGGTTAAGTGTTGTTCAATTGTTACACCAACTCCCTTGGCCTTTGCAACAGGAGTGATAGAATCGTTTCCTACTTGCAGTGATGGTATGTGCAGTTTAGATGCCATTTGTTTTGAGGATATTACTAGCACCTCGGTCTTGTCTGTGTTGATCTTGAGGTGATGTTGAGCCATCCAGGTTTGAACTGACCTCAAGCAAGACTCCATCTGACTGACTGCAAGAGCAACCTGTTGAACTTTAAAGCTGATATACAATTCATTGTCGTCAGCATACATGTGGTACAAGACATTGTTCTTTCTGAGAAGGGTCCCCAGGGATGATGTGTAGATGTTGAATAGGACAGGCCGAAGGACCGATCCCTGGGGGACACCGCAGTCCAACTCAGTGGCACTAGATTTTGCCCCCTTCACTTTGACAATCTGGGTCCGATTGGTAAGATAGGACGCGAACCACATGAGCACAGTGTCCTTAATTCCAAGGTCCTTAAGTATTTGTAGCAAGCGTGAATGATCCACAGTATCAAAGGCAGCCGATAGGTCCAACTGCACTAGCAAGACAGCTTTCTGCTCTCCAGTGGCACAAACCACATCATTGTGAACTCGCAGAAGTGCCGTCTCAGTACTATGTCCCTGACGGTAAGCACTTTGGAATGGCTCGAGTAGATCATTCTCACTGAGGTAGGTATGTATCTGTGCTGCTACAACCTTCTCAATTAACTTGGATACATATGCCGGTAGTTCTTTGGTACATCAGGGTCTAGTGAAGCCTTTTTCAGAAGTGGTGTCACAATAGCTCCTTTGAAAGATGTTGGGAAGGAACCACTCTCAAGTGACTTATTTATGATGGACGTGATGATGGGAGCGAGAGTTGTGACCTCTTGCTTCACAAGAGATGTGGGCAGAGGGTCAAGTTCACAGCTCTTGTTGGCAGATGACAATACGTGATATTGCCAAAGCTGTTAGCATATTGCTATTGCGGGTGCATTTCATTTTGAAGCGTATATTGAAAGTACGAATTTCAAAGATATCTGCCAGATGGATACCGCATAAATTGACAGATGACCAAAAACGGGTACAAGCACCAACCGCTAAGCAATTGTTCAAAATGTTTCCCAAATTCAGTCAAAGACAATTTGCAAACATTGTTACAGGTGACGAAACATGGGTTAACTATTTCGAATTAGTAAAAAATTGGAAATAAAATGTGGCAAGTCCTGTAGTTGCCAAAAGAACCATAAGCACAAAGAAGGTTCTTTATTGCATATTCTTCACATGTGATGGCATGACCGTACAAATTCCGGTGCCGAAGGACAAACGTGTTACAGGATGGTATTATCGAGATGTTATACTAAAAAAACCTCAAGAAATATCATCATAAACGACACCTTGTGTCAGGATTTAGACATAGTCGTCTAATTCATGATAATGCTCCATCACATACATCTGAGGTTGTGAAACAATTTTTTAAGTCGGAGAAGGTTACCATCATGCCACACCCACCATATTCTCCAAATGTAGCTCCATTCGACTTTTTCCTTTTTCCAAAACTTAAAATGTTCTTATTTGGACTTTGTTACAAGTCCCGACAAGCCCTTGGCTCAGCCATCAGTCAGTGCCTCAGAGGTCTACCTAAATCAACTACCATGACGCATTTCAGAAATGGATTCAGAGATTGAAATTATGTATTTCAAACCACTTTGAATACTTTGAAGGGATGTAATGTTCATTTCACTATTTGAGTGGAATGCCTTTAAGACATCGTACAATACGCTTTACATATTGAACAACTCTCGTATGATATCATGTGTCGAATATTCGGACGGGGGATGACGGAGAGGTACGGAGCGTCATCCTCAAAGTGTTCTATCTCTAGACCTGTTTCCGGTGTACCCGTTCTGTGTAGTATACACACCCTAACTGACACCTGTCGGTGACACCTCAATCAGTACCTGATTATCAATTATCAACAAAACCATCATTTATTCCAGTTTTCTTTATATATATAGGTATCGCTACGTTTTCAATGTTTGACCTTGACCTTCCAACTACATGATCAGATGATAGTCCCTTATTCATTTTAAAATAAGATAATATTGATATTTTCAATATATAGCAGATATTTTATGATTATTCTGCGAATCTTTCTTTTTATTATTTTTTTTTTTTTTCCTTTTTCTTCGCAGTAGTGCCTGTATGTATATAAAAAGAACAGTAAAACTACAAATTGGTAAAGATTTAATAAGCGAATGGACATGTTGCTACGATCTTTGAAAGCGAACTTGTATAATGCCGACGTTTTGTCCATTGTTTTATGAAGAAATATCACCCAATGGACCATGAAATACTAAAGTAAAATGAAATCGAATGGATGAAAAGGCTAAGGTAACGAACATTACTCAATGTCGCAATTTCTATAGAAAATACAAATCAGAGAGATGGGTACCCCTGGACATACCAGCGGTGGGATCAGGTGCCTAGGAGGAGTAAGCATCCCCTGTTGACCGGATCAAATTATAAGTGCTTACTGGGTATTTGTTTTCAGAGCTTTCCTGTAGTGATACTGTAATCGCTTAAACTTGTAGCGGTCAGAATTGTTCGATCGCTGGTGGCAGTTAGATCAGTTGGTGGAGCACCTGATAGATGCAAGGGCCCGCGTTCGAATCCCGGTCAGGTCCGTTGCATTTTCTCTCTTTCTGTCACAGTCTTTTCATAGATTTATTAAAACATTGCATCGTATTGGTAAATAAGTATCTTCTGTAAAAATGTGAAGATTGAAATTCTTCAAAGCAAGTGTCATATACTCCATTTATCGCCTTGTTTTGTAGAGATCGAGGATTAAAATTCGTTCAAACAAGTGGTACAAATTCCTGTACTTATAATCAATATATAGCTCTCTTCCGTTGTTGTTCATTCAGGAAATACATGAATAAATAAATTCTTCCTAGCTAAAGTCCATTTGGTTCGTGTTAAAATAGTTAAAATAGTGTTAAAATAGTTTATCCTGGTGGTACCGCCTGGTTTGTGTGTACTTGATTCATTGTACAAGTTTTTAATGGTAAATCAGGATGTGTCCTTCCTTTCTAGACACGAACTGATTAAATCAGTAGTATAATTACAAGGTTTTCTCTTGGTCTTTATATTTGAGATTTAATTTCTTCAAAACGTGTATATAGCCTGAGTACGACTCGCAGACAACGCTAGAAACTATTCACCTGACCGCTAACCTACTGTCAACGCTACTGACCGCTAACCTACTGTCAACGCTACTGACCGCTAACCTACTGTCAACGCTACTGGCCGCTAACCTACTGTCAACGCTATTGGCCGCTAACCTACTGTCAACGCTACTGACCGCTAACATACTGTCAACGCTACTGGCCGCTAACCTACTGTCAACGCTATTGGCCGCTAACCTACTGTCAACGCTACTGACCGCTAACATACTGTCAACGCTACTGGCCGCTAACATACTGTCAACGCTATTGGCCGCTAACCTACTGTCAACGCTACTGACCGCTAACATACTGTCAACGCTACTGGCCGCTAACATACTGTCAACGCTACTGACCGCTAATATACTGTCAACGCTATTGGCCACTAACCTACTGTCAACGCTACTGACCGCTAACCTACTGTCAACGCTACTGACCGCTAACCTACTGTCAGCGCTACTGACCGCTAACCTACTGTCAACGCTACTGGCCGCTAACCTACTGTCAACGCTACTGGCCGCTAACCTACTGTCAACGCTGAGATCATTATCCCTTTGTTCAGAACTCTCAAAATGCTTGTTTTATCAGAATTTGGTGTTAACCCGCCTCTAAAGAGCTCCATGACAGCATAACCGATCTTCCTCAGCACTGACAGTAGAACAGGTCATAGGTCAGCACTGACAGTAGAACAGGTCAGAGGTCAGATGAGCTGTTTCTCGGTATCCTCATATTAATTGTGAAAATGCCACAAAGAGGACAACCATTGGACCATTGGATTCTAAATGGGGTAAGGGAGCTGGCAAATATTTTTTGAGTTAGATTATTTATTTTCATTCCTTGTTAGGACAGCAAAACTTATTTCTAGGTGCAAAACAACAAAAACTACGGATTCCAAACGTGGGTAATGGGGGAGGGGGCTGCGAACCAGCGAATGGTTGACTACAAAAATTCTATTTCAGGGAGGGGGTAAAATCCAGTCTAAGGCAAATTTTCTTTCTGGAAGAAGACATGTTATCTATTTTAAAATTTTTGAGAACGGAAAATTTATTTTCAAAAACCGACAGCCCTCTTCTCTATTACACCCCCTCCCTCGGAATCAGACGATTGTCCCCTAATAGACATCAACTTGTCATAATTTCTGGCCAATCGACACACGTTTCCAACAAATACCAGCAAACATAACTTTTCTTGCGAATCGATATAACTTTCTGACACGTTGAGATATTTATCTGACAGCATAATTAATGACCAGTAGTCATAATTATCTGATTAATGGAAATCACTTAACATTTGATTTATTGACTAAATTTGTTTTGTTGACTCGCCAGATAAGCTAATGATGAATTGTCAGCTAATGGTGTCGACTTGTCCAAAATTATGTTGCCCGATATAATATACTACTCAAAGTTTGATAAGGATCATATAGTTCTTACATTATAAAATCAATATATGAATTGATAAGACACGCAAATTTCATCATAGTGTTGGACTGACCCCTCTTGAGCCTCAAAACACAGGTTAGGTAGGGAAATGCATGCTGCAGTGATCATGAGTAGCACGTGAAGCATGGTACCCACATTATTCACATTTCTGAGTGCTTGTCGTTGATTTGAATTTGGCCATTGTCTTTACATCTGACCTCGTTTAAGTCACTGTTACTCTATGAAAATGCCTCCACAACGTCAAAGACGTCGTTTGACTATTGAAGAATTGGCCAGATGCATAGGAATGCTCGAAAATGCTAGACAGAGCTAGTGGGTGTCAGTCAGAGCGTTGTTTGCAGAGCTTGGAACCGGTATCAAGCTCATGGTTCAGCTTCTCATCGACATGGAGGCGGCAGAGAAAGGTCCACCACGCAGCAAGATGACCGTTTTCTCTTGATTTCAGCACGACGTCATCAGTTTGCAACGGCGACTGCGCTTAGAAATGATCTTCTGAATGCAACTGGAGTTAACATTTCCACGCAAACTGTGCGTAATCGTCTTCATGAAGGTGGTCTTCGTTCCCGGAGAGCCTGTATTCGCATCCCTCTTACTCAGCGACACAGACAAGATCGTTTGAATTGGGCCAGGGCTCATGTGAATTGGAGGGTTGCTGACTGGGCCCCTGTACTTTTCACAGACGAGTCGAGGTTTTGTGTTGACTTCACAGATCGTCGTGCACGAGTGTGGAGAAGGGCAGGAGAATGATATCAGGACGCTAATGTTGCTGAACATGACAGATATGGTGGTGGGTCGTTGATGATTTGGGGAGGAATCAGTCGAGCTGGACAAACTGATCTCCATGTCCTAAGGCGAGGCACGATGACCGGAGTGCGCTACAGGGATGAAGTCCTGGATGTGTACGTGAGACCATATGCTGGTGCTGTTGGTCCTGACTTCATCCTCATGGACGATAATGCACATCCACATCGTGCTAGGGTGGTGGACGAGTACCTGGAACGTGAGACAATTGTTCGTATGGACTGGCCAGCTCGTTCTCCAGACCTCAACCCTATCGAGCATGTCTGGAATATGCTTCAGGTAGCGATTTCACGTCGTCCTGTACAACCAGCCACCCTCCAGGAACTTGAAAATGTTCTGATCCAAGAATGGAACAATATCTCTCTTGCGTCCATTCAAAACCTCGTTGGAAGCATGAGACGACGTTGCCAAGCTGTCATTGGAGCTAACGGAGGCCATACCCGCTATTGACACTTGTTTGTGCAGTGTGAAATGGAATGTGCAGAGTTTAAACAATTCCGTGATCATGAAATTACCATGCTTTTCAGGGTACTCTCCCTTTACCTTAGGAGTATGCGATGAAATGTCATGTTTGCCAAATTTTTCTGTCACAATTTCTTGAAGTAAACATTTCTGAACATAAATCACTCTGTGTTGGTTGTCATTCACCTTTGTTGAAAGTTTTACAAGTGCTGAAAAATATGATCCTTATCAAACTTTGAGTAGTATAATTAAAGCGACTTATTAGAACGTGATGACGACTTATCCGACAGTAGTTTTTCGAACTGGCGACTTCCGAGGTCAGTGCACCTCGAAGATTGAGCAGAATTTACTATCAGGATGACAGTGATTCATGAATTGACATATTTTGCTGATTTGACGGGTTTACTGTTTCAGATCCACCCTGATTCTATCAAATTATGACTGTCCAATCACAGATATTTATTATATTTGGTCTTTTACTTTTCAATTTATTTACCGTCAGTTACAGCTTGTATTGCTTTAAACTAAAAAAAAAACTCTGGTGGAAGAGCTACTAAATACTTTGTCAAATATTTCAGTTTTTAGAAAAAAGTTGCCAAATTTTTCAGATTTCAAGTATTTAAAATAAAGAATTTCCTTCATGTTTTCGCATTCGACCAACGTCCAAAAATGGTGTTGAGGTAAATAAATCAAATACTATCAGACATTTTATTATGAAAATTGACTGAAATTGTTGAATCACACTTCAAGTAATACAACTTTTCATGAACAAGGAACAGCTTTGATTTCCAAATCACCATGATCACACAACCTATGAGCAATAAATTACGCATTTGGCAGTGATAAATACATTTACAGGAGAACACGTGTGTACACGCTTACATCATAGTAACACGTGTGTATACATTACATTACATCATAGGAACACGTGTGTATACATTACATTACATTATAATAACACGTGTGTACTTGTTTACATTATAGTAACACGTGTGTATACATTACATTACATTATAATAACACGTGTGTACTTGTTTACATTATAGTAACACGTGTGTATACATTACATTACATTATAATAACACGTGTGTACTTGTTTACATTATAGTAACACGTGTGTATACATTACATTACATTATAATAACACGTGTGTATGCGTTTACATTACATCATAGTAACACGTGTGTATACATTACATTACATTATAATAACACGTGTGTATTTGTTTACATTATAGTAACACGTGTGTATACATTACATTACATTATAATAACACGTGTGTACTTGTTTACATTATAGTAACACGTGTGTATACATTACATTACATTATAATAACACGTGTGTATGCGCTTACATTACATTATAATAACACGTGTGTACGCATTTACTGTCACAGATGTACGAGCTGGCAGTCTGATAACTTTGGCAATTCAATTTCAATCAGACAGAAGAATGATAAGTTTTTATAGTCAGGATCTTTGATGGAAAAATATCATAGACAATAACTGGTGTTCCCTTGTAAGCTGGGGTGTTCCCGCCACACGTGCCTGGCCATCCATACGTTGCATGTAATTCCCGTTCCTAGCCAACACGCACTACACGCTCTGCTTCACACCAACTGCAGAACCACAGGGGTAGAGGACCTGTTTTGAACACATACATAATTTGATTATGTTTTCACTCGTGTACACTGTTTAGCGTTACACTACACAAATATACAATATCATATTTGCAGATAATACTTTGCACATGCCATATATATAAGACATTACTACACTGTCTATTGAAAAGACTACACAAATACACAAAGATAAATGCATTGCTATGCATTTACGTACAACGTAGGAAGTATAACTTAACCGAAATACTTCACCATACAATGAACACTAGTTTGTCAATACTATCCTGACATGAAAAATACATGAAACTAAAACACTGAGAAACTCCCATATTTGAACGTTTTAGGACGGTTAAAGTAGAATAAAACTGACAAACTATTGAAAAGTAAATAAAACACCTGACGTAAATTTTGCTTATAAATAAGCATAAAAGTATTAAAGCATTCTTCTTGCTTGACCGTCGTGTCCAGAGTGAATCTCACACGGACGAGGACTGGCGGTTTAAATGTCCAGTCAGCTGAGGCTTCATTTGGGGAACAGTAAAAATGAGCCTCCCCACAGGAGTTGGGAGTGTTCGAAGTGTACAAAATGAACCAACATATCTATTTTCAAGGAACGATAAAATAAAGGAGATTTAATGTGACAAGTATCTCCCTTTTTTCGGGAATTACGAAGTACTTTAGCTACACATTAAATTTCAGTATGATAAAACAAATCTGAATGCGACATGTACATACAATATTTACAATCGGCTGAGATAGTCTGCTCCAACATTATCCTTGCCTTGATGGTTTGGATTCTGAACCTGTATGGTTGAAAACCACCGGTCATGCTGGTTAAGTAAGATCTAGAAATCCTGTGTTATCACAGACAGGAAAATATGCCCCTGCAGCATAGTGCAGCACACAAATTTTAATTCAGGAATTTAGGTAGTATTATTCTAGGTGTCAAAAGAGTGAAATGTTTTAGCTCACCTGAGCAGAGCTGAAGTGATTTTTTTCTGATAACCTATACTTTGTAGTCCATCTGTCTGTCTGTAAACTTAACAGTTTTTTGGTTTCTTCAACCACTGCATCAATTTCAACCAAACTTGGTGCAGAGCATTAGGTTGAAACAATACGCCTAACTAATGATACGATATGTATCACAATATTTCACTATAATACCGTTATTTTCGATATGAGACAGTCATATGAAATAAAGCATTTTTTCCAAAAAAAAAACTAGCCTTTCATGTCACGAAAGCAATATAAAATCATTGTCTGACTAGATTAGATTAGTAGGATGGTCTGCCTAATCATCACACTAGTTTAACATGGACCGGTAAGTACTCATCCTATAAGATCATCAGGAATGACAATATTACATTGATGTTACATGTAGCTCCCAGTCCACAGTTAACATCATTGTTATTACTGTCTTTATTGACCAGTCAAGGTAACTTAGGTAGTGAATGCTCCTTCGCAAGTGCTCGGCATTTAGAAGTAAGAATCACAGGTCTTTCGGATATGGCTTTAAAAATTGAGGTTCCGTGTCGTGGCAGGTTTTGGCATATTAGAGAACTCTCACTGCTACGGCCCTGAGCGCTAAGCATAGGTCGAAATTTGTGGTGCTTCACCTACAGCTGGTGACGTCTCAATATGAGTGAAATATTCTCAACAGGATGTAAACAATCAACCAACCGTCTTTCTTACTGTCTTTGGAATCTGCCATTTGAATCTCGTTCTCGACCGGAAAAGGAAAATTTACAGCTATGTCCACAAATAAATAACCTATATTGAACCAAAAATAACACATTTTGTCCCAAAGCCAAACCAGACATTTTATACCGCAGAGAACTGATACCATGGTATACTGTTTCATCCCTACAGAGCATCCTCATGTGAAGGGTTTCAGAATTGTTCAAATGAAGAACCATGCACCTCTCCTCGGGCAGATAGTGATATAAAGAATGTCATGGTGTCTGCTAATCTAAAATGCTTCCCAAGAATCACTGAGCTGGAAAAGATTAAATTTTGCAAAAATTTTCTAACTAAAGTGTAGACTATAAATTGTTTAAATCATAGCCCAAGAGGATAGAACGAGGGTCACAATAGGGGATCAAGGTTTTGCAAATGAATATATAGGAAATAAATTTTGATACCATCTTCCAAATAGTAAGACCATGAAATCAAATGAATGTATATGGATCCTGAGGTAGTGCAGATTCCATTTTGTTGAAATCATGACCCCAGAGGTTAGGGTGTGTCACATTTTTATGAACTGAAAGCTCAAGTGAGCTATTCTAACCATCATTTATCTGTCTGTTTGTCTGTCCATCTGTCTGTAAACTTTGTACTCCAGAACCACAGGTCCAATTTTAATCCAACTTGGTACAAATCATTCATGGGTGATGGGGATTCATGTTTGTTCAGATGAAGGGCCATGCCCCATTCAAAAGGGAGATTTCTTATGCCAAGATTATATATTGTTTAACGTCCTGCTCAAGATTTTTCGCTCATATGGAGACGTCACCATTGCCGATGAAGGTCTGCAAATTTAGGTCTATGCTTGACACTCAGGGCCTTTGAACAGGGAGGGAACTTTGTCATGCCACACCAGCTGTAACACGGGACCTCAGCTTTTACGGTCTCATCCGATGGACCGCCCCATTCAGTCACCTCTTGCAACAAGCAAGGGGTACTGAGGACCTATTCTAACCTGGATCCCCACGGGGTTCTTATGACAAGACCTTTTACTGTAGTATAACCATCAACCTTGTGACCTCAAAATTTGACCTACTTTTAAGAAATGTAATCTATTGAGTATCTTGGAAACTATTCAGAGTACTCACTTCGTATACAGATATAGAGAATAAAGTTTTGTATGTGAATATATCGGGAAATTTTCTCAGAAGCAACAGGGCCATGATAAGTTGTCTTGAAAAATCTCTTCTTTTTTTTCTGAGCAGCTAGGCATGATTAGTCATATTAGTGGGCAAGCATCATCAGATTGTGGGGCTGAGGCTGTAAAATGGGGCCAAAGTTTTACATGGGGGATATATAGTGTACGTATCAAGGAAAAGGTTTTTCAAATTCTTCTATCAAGTACAGCTGGGTTTTCACTATTTCTTATGGGGGGGAGGGGAGGATTGAAGGGTTGGGATTCATATACAGATATAGGGAACAAATTTTATACATGTATGTGAATATATTGGGAAAATTTCTCAGAACCAGCAAGGCCATAATTAGTTGTCTCAATATGCAAGTATCCTCAGGACGTTAAAATTCAAGTTTGTTCAATCTGTGATACCCAGCTGCAGAGTGAGGCCACAATAGGGGATCAAAGTTTTACATAGGAATAAAGAGTCTTTAATCTTTTTGTCCTGAGCAGTTCGGTCATATTAGCAGGCAAGCATTGTCATATAGAGTAGATTCAAATTTGTTGAAAACTAGAAATTAATTCCCCTGAAGATAGGTTGGGCCACAACAGGGGATATATATATATATTTTACATGGAAATAGATAGGAAAAGAGTATTTAAATTGTCTTCTCAAGGGGAGCAGAGCCATAATTAGTAATGCTAATATGTAAACATCCTCAAATAGTGCAGATTCAATCCCAAATCCTCCTCCATGGGTGGGCTTGGGGTTGAGCCTTAATAAGGGAACAGAGTTTTACAAAGAATATGAAGAAGAAAATATTTAAAAATCTAATTGTCATGAGCAGCAGGACCAGCATTAGTGATATTAATATGCGAACATCCTCAGATAGTGTAGATTCATGTTGTCCACAGGGTAAGATTGTGTTACAACATGAATTCAATTGTTTGCATGGGATTGTAGGGGGGGGGGGGATGGAGATGCAAATTATTACAATAGAGTCATGATCAGCAGGACTCTATGATGGGGCTTGGGGTGGAGTAGAAGAAAATCCATGTGAATAACGAAGGTAAAGACTCTTTTGAAAATCCTCTAATGAAGAGCATTGGACTAAGGTGACTCAGGTGAGCACTGTAACCTATGGGCCTATTGTTGAAATCTTCTTGTGTGCAGCATGCAGGTTTTAAAGAATTTATCTTAAATAATATAAGAAATTTTTAAATAGATCTGAAAGATACTGGTCAAAATGGACTGGATGTATAGAGTTCTTCCTAAATCCCAGGACCCACACTAAGACCAGTCTGCTGGACTTCCACTAAATCCCAGGACTCACATTAAGATCAGTCTGCTGGACTTCCACTAAATCCCAGGACCCACACAAGACCAATCTGCAGGACTTCCTCTAAATCCCAGGACCCACACAAGATCAATCTGCTAGACTTCCACTAAATCCCAGGACCCACACTAAGACCAGTCTGCTAGACTTCCACTAAATCCCAGGACCCACACAAAACCAATCTGCTGGACTTCCTCTAAATCTCAGGACCCACACCAAGACCAGTCTGCTGGAGTTCCTACTCATTCTTAATAATACCCTGACCATTCAATCAAATTCACTGATGAACAGTGTGGGCCAGATAAATGATGGTTAGTCTCAATGTCCCAAAATCAGGTCACTTGTTTTGTAGATCAGCTTTAGTTTCCAATAATATCAATCAACCTTGCTGTTTGGTGAATTGTCTATTCTATATTATTCATCACTCAGAAATATAAAAGCCGCCCGCGTGGCGCAGTGGTTAGAGCGTCGGGCTCAAAGATCTGATGATCCTTGAGTCGGGGGTTCGAATCCCACTGTGGGACGTGGGTGCCGGTCTTTCGGATGAGACCGTATAAACCGAGGTCCCGTGTCGCAGTAGGTGTGGCACGATAAAGATCCCTCCCTGCTCAAAGGCCCTGAGTGCCGAGCATAGGCCTAAATTTGCAGCCCTGTCACCGGTAATGGTGACAGCCGCCGGATAGCTGAAAAATTGCTCAGGCGGCTATAAACAAACAAACAAACAAAACAAACAAACAGAAATATAAAAAACAAGATGTGTTTGTGAAACACAAATACCCCTATAATGGCAAATTCCAATGATGGTCATGCCAATGTTAAAGTTTTAAAAAGTAGGTCAAATGCCAAGGTCAAGGTCAACTACCAATACCAATAGAAAGGTTTTGTCACAAAAAATACTCACACCAAATATGAAATTTACCATATAGAAGTTATGTCAACATTTTTAAAAGTAGGTCAAATGCCAAGGTCAACATCAAGACTTTAGTACCAATGGAAAGGTCTTGCCACAAGCAATACTTTTGTGAAATATGAAAGCCCTAGTACTTATTATTTAAACGGCCAATGTTAGATTTTTTTCAAAGTTGAAGCCCTATGAGGATCCAAGTTGTTAGAATAGATCCTCAGTACCCCTTGCTTGTTGTAGGAGGTGACTAAATGGGGTGGTCCTTCGGATGAGACTGCAAAAACTGAGGTCCCGTGTCACAGCAGGTGTGGCACGTAAAAGATCCCGCCCTGCTCAAAGGCCATAAGCGCCGAGCATGGGCCTAAATTTTGCAGCCCTTCACCAGCAATGGAGACGTCTCCATATGAGTGAAAGATTCTAAAGAGGGACGTTACACAATATATAATCAATCAATCAAAAGTTGAGGTCCAACATCAAGGTCACAAAATCAAAAATTTTGGTATGAACAGAAAGATCTTGTCACAAGGAATACTCATGTGAAATATCAAAGCCCTAGCATTTACTGTTCAAAGGTTATTAGGAAGGTTAAAGTTTCAGACAGAATGACAGACAGGATAAAAACAATATTCCTGCCCCACCCCCCTGTCGGTCTGATATTTCATACAATTTTAGTGCAGTATTCAGTACTAAAATGTTTGTCACCATAGACCAATTTAAATCTGGACAGGGTTGGTTCTTGTTCAGTGGTTTCAGTGCTCACTTCATAATCGAGAAGTCGTGAGTTTGAGTCTCACTCGCTCTTTAATAAAATAGATGTAAACTTAGGTAGTAATTGCACATTCACCAAATGTTCAGCATGTAGAAGTGAGTGGGTCTCTTGGATCTGACCTTAACAACAGAGGTCCCATGTCACAGTAGACATATTAAAAGAACCCTCACTGCTACGGCCTTGAGCTCTATCCATGGGTCTAAATTTATGACGCTTCACCTAGAGCTGGTGATGTCTCAATATGAGTGAAAAATTCTCAGAAGGGCATCAAACAAACACAAAAATCTAGAACTTGTTGAATTAAAATATGAATAAATTTGTAAATGCAAACTATTGTTTGCTTTGATTGTATTTATCTGTGTTGATTTTGTAGGACTGTGCTGTGATGTTATTGATGATAAACAGAAGACTGTGACCTTGAATCTGTAGATCTGTGATCAAGATCAGATGTACTATCTAAGTAAGTACTCAGTAATAATGTAAGACTGTACTCTAAATCATGTTTATCTATCATCTAAACATTTAAACATAATACAGATATTAAAAGATATAATTAACAAACAGAATAATGTTCAATCAGACACAACTAAACCACCACAAATCTCCAGTGTCAATACACAGGGTAGTGACACCTCACAAACACTGCTGTAATTAACACACAGCTCTGTAATTAACACACGGCTGTAATTAACACTGTGTTTAGAGATGTAATTGACACTTTTTGTAGATGTAATTAACAATGGAGTAATCACACACAGCTGTAATTAACACTGTGTAGATAGATGTAATTAACAGAGTGTGTAGATGTGTAATTAACACTGTGTAGATAGATATTGGATTTTCTTCACTTTAGCAGTGCCACACTCAGCCACCAAGAGGTTGTCTCTGATGTCCACACATAAACCACATGGATAGCATAAACCATCAATGTAACGGAGGAACTGTCCGTCCTGATCTAGGATGTGGATACGGCCATTGTAACAGTCTGCTGTCAGGATGTGACTCTGGCTGTCTGTAGTGATGCCGCGTGGATCAAATAATGACTTGGTATTAGAGGGATGACCCGTGTATCTAAATCGGAGTTTTCCTGACTGATTGACCACCACTAGTGCACTAGCGTCACAGTCAGCCACACAGATATCCAGGTTCCTGTTCTCACTGATGTATTTACTGTCACCAGATGAATAGAGAGGATGACACTGATCATCAAACTGAATGCTTTGTGTCTCTGTGGAGCCAGAGTAACGCACAACTTTGGACTGTTTGACACCATCACTGTCCATGGTAACCAGGAGATCACCAGAGGCGGTACAGCAGACATTGCGAGGTCTCCACCCCTGTAGTGTGATCACAGTCCGTGTCTGTTTATTCTTCACTACGTTTACTGTTTTATTATCATAGTCAGTATAAACAAGATCTCCGTCCCGTGTCACTGCTATGTCCCCCGGTACGTTCCCTGACCTGGTTTTCATTGATGTCAGTCGTTGACTCTGGAGGTTGAGGAGCTTGATGATTTCGTTATTCCCGCATGTCCAGACTTGTTCTTCACTGAGACAGCTTACACTGCGTGGTGGATACCCAGGGTTTATGGTGGCGGTGAGGCGCGGTTCATCAAGCAGTGGTTTGACTGGAAGAGACGATACAGCTTCTGCTGACTTCCTTGTGTCGCCATGTCCTTCTGTGTTAATGGGTGATGATGACAGAGAACCAAACATTTCACAGAGCTGCTCTGTGTTTATTTTATGAGGTGAAAAACTTGGTAATGTAACTCGCACTTTAGGAGGCAATCTTCTGAACTCGTTATTCCTAGATTTGTAGGTAGAGATTAGAGAGACATCATTGGATTCTAATATTGCCTTCAGGTTTAGAATGATTTGTTTGAGTTCAGTAATACAGTGCGTGATTTCATCTGTGTTTTTATCTAAGGCAGCCATATGTTTAGTTTTCATCTCCGCAATGTCAGATTTGCGTTGGTTGACAATGGCGGTGACCTCTCGGTGCCAGATTTCTCCTTGTTGATCGGCAACTGTGGTCAGTTTTCCGTAGTTCGTTTGTAACTCGGCTTTTTCAGTTTGGACATTGGAGGCCATTTCTTCATATCGGGGACATATTCTGTTCTCGAGTTCTTCCAAATCTTTTTGCAAACTTTGTGTTTTTGAGCCGAGTTTTTTCAGAACATCGCATAAAATGTGTCCCCTGTGATTATCCGAGATGCAGGTGATACAGACAGGAACGTCGCATTTCTCGCAGTAAAGTTCACAGAGTTTGTCGGCGTGTTTCGGACATTCTGGGTAGATAGCAGACATTTTTTGTTTATAGGGAACAACATTGTGTCTTTTAGACGAATCCAAGAGATGTTTACCTACACAGTTAGTACAGAGATTTATATTACAGACTTCGCAGTGACTCTGTAGGGGGACAGTTTTACAGGAGTCACACAGTAGGACGTCCTGGGCACTGCGCCGGGGGTGCATTTTTAGTGTCGGGGTCACATTGGTAGTTCACTGTCAATAAAGAAACAAACAGTTAATTTTCAGATGTAGAATATAAAACTTCAATATATGTATGTTACATGTGACCGGTTAAAAACAAACAATTTACACGTTAGAATTACGTCAGATTTAGAGCTATTCATAATAAATAATCATAAATATCCGACACGCCCTCCCCCCCCCCCCCCCCCCCCCCTATTATAAAATTTAGAAATTATGATGATCATTGTTAGCCAACCTATCTTATTAATGCCATTGATCATGCAAACAAATATATTATACATTCATAACAATTAGATGACACTGTAATGTGTATATCATTTTGTCTTACCAACAAATCCAACACGGCCTCCGTGATATTTTGACCTTCAGTGCAGTCCCGTGCTTTGAATACGATTCAATGTGTTACACGGGCAGATGAACACAAGCGGTGTTCTCGCGAGATTATACATACTGAGGTGAAACATCACCAATAAACAATATATTTCCGGAATAATTATAATTAATAATAAACCGTATCAAACTACGAAAAATTAATCATAATAGTTATTTATATTAAATATAGAATACCTTATATATTTAATTACATTATACAAATTTTTTGAGATACAACTGGAATGAAATTACACATTATTTGGATAGGCTATATTTTTTTTCTTTAATCATTAGGTAGATCTTATATATATATATATATATATATAAAAGCACTAGGAAACCAACAACACTAGAAATCCTAAAGTGTCGGATCTAACGAGTAGATACTTAGTCACGAAATCGAATATAAAAAGCACTAAGGATGACTAAACGACACGAACAATCAAAATTGTCAAATTTTCGGGACACCCAGTCCCTTCTTCAGGACAAACTACAGATATATTACATTAAGAAAACATAAAAGAAAAAATAGCACTAAATCTAAAACTACAAATAAAACGAAACTAAACTTTCAAAAAACTACATTTTGGAGTTGATTAGAGAACAGTTTAATGATAAGGTTTATATGTCGGGTGTACCGATACTCAGTACACCCGACTGACCGGACATATAAACCTTATCATTAAACTGTTCTCTAATCAACTCCAAAATGTAGTTGTTTTCTTAATGTAATATATCTGTAGTTTGTCCTGAAGAAGGGACTGGGTGTCCCGAAAATTTGACAATTTTGATGTTCGTGTCGTTTAGTCATCCTTAGTGCTTTATATATATATATATATATATATGGAAGTTTTCAGAATTTTAACTGAACTTGATTTGCACATAACATAAAGAGTATCAAACACAGAGCATTGTGTTTTTATATATTTTTTTTCTGAAGGGGGGGGGGGGGGGGGTGGTGAGAAAGATGTTATCTAAGATTCTTGACATTCAAAAGAAGAAAATTGGGACCAAAATAATAATAGTAATAAAATAAAAAAAATAAATAAACACAAAAACAAATTGTCCTCCATTCCAAACTTCAAAATCCTCAATAGGGTTTTAATTTATTTTTTTTCGGGGGGGGGGGGGGGTGGTTTCATAATTCAATTCATCAGTTCAACAATGATGTGTCAGCCAATGTATCTTACTTTAAGATGTAAAGTAACTAATGAATGAAGTAAATAAATAAAAGAAAAATTATGGAAAATCAACTTTATTAAAATAAAGTGTCCCCTCTCTGGTTTAACATGCCAGAGTACAAGATATCTTTTTAGAATTTTGAATGGGACAGTAACTACCCAGTAAAACAAATTTTTAGGAGACTAACAACAGCTTACTTTTAGGTCCATGCTATGTGCAGTATGATCATACCGTTATGAATATTAGTATCTCACCGTTATGAATATTATTATCTCACCAGTGGTCATCTCAAAAGCTTGTAGAAATTAGAAACAGGCCATTCAGAAAGATTTATGAAGGTGATCAGTGGGGAAATCACCTATTTTGAAATTATAATTGGTGCTAAAATATTTTTTTTTTTCATTGGGTAGACGGGGAAAGGGGTATGCAAGTAAAATCTATACATGCTATCACTTCAGGTGCCTGTGCACTAAACTACTCCTGGCACCACACAAGTACTAGTGTCTGTGACAGTTTTACAAGAACATGAAAAATTTCATGGGAGATATTGGCAATGATGTCGCCAAGGAATTATGATGTCCATCTGCATGCATGGGATGGGAGAAAGAACTGTGCTACAGGTGTTCTTCCTGGATGTGGCATGGAGATTGTGAGGACATGTCCTGATGCTATTTGTGCAACAGAATGCAGTACCACATGACCTCTGCCCTTGTTAACCTAGTACACAGATTCCTGAATGACAGTTGGATCTTTGCTTTTCACTATATCAATGCTTTTAAAGACCATCAAATTTTTCATAGCAACTTGCAAGAAATGTAATAAAATGAGAAAGTCTAATATAATGAAATGCACATGAATCTATACACTGCAATCATGATGAAGTAAAGCTTGTTATAAGGAATTCCTTGGGAGACACAAATTCAAAAATACTTTTAATCTTTAACCAAGAGTCTTTATAGCAAGATTTTTTTAAGTTAAACAAGTTCATTATAACATGCAGTGAAGTTTCTTAAAGTGGCCGTGAAGTCAAGCTCAAAGTTTGGTTTAATTAGTGTGGATTAACATGAAAGTCATTATCCCAAAATTTTACATTCAAATTAGCAGCGATACGGAAGTTATTCCCTTTCAAAGTTGGCCATATTTGCACCTGCTTAAAACCAATCAAGGCTACTTCCGGTTTGAAGTATTTATAGCAAAATCCTTGCGTGACGTCACGTAACATCTGTTTTGAAATGGCGACCGTAAGCAAGAATGATGATCACAGTTCTTCGTCCGATATTGACTTATATATATCATTTGAGATGTCATCCTTTGAAGAGGAACACGAGGAACATCAGCGGAATATTATTCCATATCGCTTTGAACTTGAAGCAACTCATTCTAGCGAATCAGATCTATCTATGGAAGAGGCCGACGATCAGCACCGTCTTGGAAATACTGATTGGTATGACTTTCACTTTCTTTTATTTGTAACACGTGTAAACTGTAATTAATTGTTGAAATACATACGAAAACTTTATTATATGACAACCTGGAATTCTCTTTTAAAACAAAATAATTAAGTACCGCGATATTATGAGACACCAGTATACCCATGCTAGAAAACGGCCATTCTTTTTTTTTCAATTTCTATTTATTTATTTTGAAGAGTGATACTCGTGACTAGAGTTCTGTTCATGTTGGCTTTATTTCTCAATAATTGATACAAAAAAAAAAAAAAAAACAACAACAAAACAAAACAATGCTTTTTGAAGTAGAAAAAGAAAGCAGGTTGGCTAAAGTACTGGTATTTATTCATTGGGCTGAAGGTCAGTAGTGGTTAAAATCTGTAACTGTCATTACTGCTTTATTTAAAATCTTGTCTTCATAGATCTTATAATTTGATTAAATTTTATTCGGTCAGTTCAAAATACATCTTGTATATCTACAATGTGTTCTTGGACTCAAGGATGAAATATGTTCACTGAACTTGCTCAAGATCAAATTCAATTTTTATGCCTTTAGGAATTAAATACATTAGAATTAATTAAATCAAGCCATTTTAAATAGCTAAGAAAGCTATATATTGCAAAATAGATTCTTCTGGACCTGTTAATCTTGTAATAACAATGTAAATCAAGTCATGTGAAATTTGAACTGCAGTTATAATTGTCTTAAAGAAATTACAGATGAATAATGATGTAGCAATACATGGTAGTAGCATATTGTAATCACAATTTCAGGTGCAATTGTGGATCATGCACCCCTATACCCACAGCCGTAGAAAGTAAATGCTGCTCAGAAATTCCAAGGATTATGGAGAAAATCGAGTCGTACGGTGACGATTTAACATGCATCGCAAGTCACCCTGGATTCCGGACCGTTTGTCTAGACGTCTTTGTCCTGGAGACCGCATACTACCAGTATCGCATGTGATTCAGTATGGAGAGATGTCTCATGCGATCTGATGATATGTGCCTGTCAACTCTAAGTGATCCCAGTGATTCAGATTGGAATGCAAGACAGGAGGTGGTTTACGGGGTGCTGTAGTCTTCACTTAAACTTCCATCAACGTGAAGGTCTCCGTCATCAAAGAAGTGACATACCCTGAAATAAAATTTACAATAAATATTTTATCTCTAGGATGCTTTAATTTTGGTTTCCATATCAATAAAATTTGAAAATTTGTTATACTAGTTTTTATTTATTTATTATTTCCCCAATAAATTTGATTTAGGCATATACAATAGTTGAGAGAAGGATTATTGTACATAACATACGTTGAATCTACAGTTTGCTTTCGCACACTGTATTCTCCATGCTTAAATTTTGGAAAGCTTATTTTATACTGCATGTCCCCCTCCTTTGTGGTAGCCTGAACCCTTGAAGCATTTTCATTATAATGGAGGGCAGCAACCAATAACCTTAAAAAATATATATATGTGTATATATATTGCAGGGGTGCATGAGAGAAACGGAACGATAATTCTGCATGGAGACCGAAGAAAAAAAATTTTTCATACACCCATGAATGTTCTGTGTTTTGATACTGTTGAATTCACATAATGTAATCTGATTTTCTGGATCACCACTTTGGTTACTACTCTCTGAAACTGATGATGTCACAATGCAACACAAACGTGATGGTGTACACAAAAGATTTCACTGTATGTTTGTGTTTTTGATCATTTGAAATACCTTCATTTACCTATCAAATTTAAATTGAAGAATACGCAAGGGGGTATATATCATTACTACAGCAACTTGATCAGAAGAGCTTTGTGTCTCATGCGATCTGATGATATGCGCCTGTCAACTCTAAGTGATCCCAGTGATTCAGATTGGAATGCAAGTTTATAAGACAGAGGGTCTAAATGTTGATAAGATTATCGGCCAAATTAGCCCAAGTCTGTGAAAACTTTAGGCCATAAATGTATGAATTAATATAAGTACTGCAAATAAAATTAATGTTTAAAAATTCAGGAAGGGGCATACATTATTCATTTGAATTAATGTTGCCGACTTTGATCAAAACCTTCGCTGTCTGGTTTCTGCAACAGTAGCATATAGTCCAAGGTCGGAAGTTCGAGCCCTGCCGATTATGCCATGGTTGCATAAAACCAAATGTTAACATACATGTACATGTATAGTGATTAATCGTCGCCAGTTGTAAGTGAAGTACTCTACATTTTAGCTTATGTTCCCTTCTCACAAAGATGCTTCATACCATGTTGAAAAAAGTTATTAAGATCCTGATAATTTAACAGATGGTTGTACCTGGTTTTATCCACTTCTTCTTTCGTTCGTCATTTGTTTACTGGAATGCCGAAGTCTTTCATCAACGACAATCGGGCCTCGTAGCAATCCTCATTAAAATGGTCACTGCAAATCACTGTGTACTGCGATGGTCCAGTCCAGTGTGCCCTTGTTAGCTTCACAAAGCGAATCCAGGCTGCTCGCTGATGCTGGTCTTTCGGGAAAACATGCACTGAAACTCCGTCTGCTTGTCTGTTACTGCAGCCTGCCACAACACACATCCGTCCCTTACTTTTACTAGCCATTTCCGATGATTCAACAAGCTAATACTGCATCGAGAATGGCGCTTGATGTAAGCTGACGTCACATCCGGTTGAGGCTATTTTCATTATATCGTAAAGGTGTGAATTCGCAATATCTTTATATTTCGTGCAATAACTCGCTCATTAAACAACACTCGGTGCTCAGACTTGGGTTTTTACGTTTTTTATTATGGAAACTATATTTAGAGAAGCACTTTGTCACCTGCTTCACGGACACTTTAACAAATTAACAAACTCCATAACATATCATAATAAACTTGCTGCTAATGACAATAACTCCTGAATTAGGTTTGGGGAATTTAATACCACATTGCAGAATATTGTATTGTAAAATGTACAAATGTAAAGCCCTGAAATAGATTTAATATAACAATAACAGGATATCACTAAGTACATTAATCAGTATTAATATTGCAAATGGTTTTACCTCGTTTAAATTTCTCACTGACACAGAAATATTAAAAGAAAGATAAAAGAGAAAATGGTTTTGCCCAGTCTTAAAATTCACCCACTGACAACATCAACACAAAAAAAGGGATATTTTTCTGTATATAAAACATGCAGTTCAATGAATGATATTCAAGGGCAATAACTCTTCAATATACACATTCTGTTCTGAACATATTTTCTTCCATAGTCACAAGATATACATCATTAAAACTAATGTGCTAATATGTGCTTATCTTGGAAAAGATTTCCACACACATATCATAACCTATTAAATGTACAGGGACTCTGTAGTTTAGATATATTTTGTCTAAAAATACCTATTTTATGAAATCAAACTCATTAACACTGAACAAATTAATCAAATACCGGATACTAATAACTGTGAGCATAAAATGACAATAATTTTTTTAATGAATATGAGAAAAATCTATCCTTAAGGTGGTTACTTACATGTATGTTTTCAGATATATATATATATATATATATATGTGTGTGTGTGTGTGTGTGTGTGTGTGTGTGTGTGTGTGTGTGTGTGTGTACTGGTTAGAGAAATAAAGTAGTGGATTGAAAATTTTAAATTGAAATAAATTGAGATACATAATAACTTATTCCTCTTCATTACCACAAAATATTGATGATTTGCTGAGGTTGCCCACATTTCCATAAGTTGTGATTGGGTTGTAACATGTATCATTACCAACAATTTCCAGGACATTAGTATCTAAAGTTGAAATAATTTTGAAAGAAACTTACATTTCCATTCCACAGGCATATTTCAGAGTATAGAAGATGTTTATTCTGATGAAAATTCAAAACAAATTCACTAGACAAGACAGTTACAATCACCTACTATAGGATTTCTTTGTGCACCAAATTATGTAAAAATATCTATTTTGTTCAGTTTCTTAAGTTGAAGTTAATGTTTGTCTTTCATGTTGTTTTTAAAAAATCATCAGCCTTCATGGAAGATCAAATCATTAAAACTGCATGTGATGCACATTATGTACTTAAAATTAGATATCCTTTAAAAAACAACTTCAAGTCAAATGCCATGGTTTAAAAAGCTATATGGTAGATCCTTGATAGTGGGTCCAAAATAGCTTATTTACCTTCTTCATGTTTAAGGAAACTTCCACCAAAACAACTTTATCATGCTGGAATTTTACAAAATTTACTTATTAAATTTAGAGCTTGATATAATCTTTAACATGATAAAAATAAACCTACACCTTTATTCTTTACAATTATATTTAGTACCTTAATTTGTTAATCCTATTTTCATTATAACATTACCGTACCCACTCCGCCCCCCCCCCCCCCCCCCCCCCCCACTCCCCTTCCATGTATGTCAATTTAATAAAAACTTTACTATATCAAGTTTGGAGATGTACAAAATTATAATGACCATTTCAATGTAATGGAGTTGTGATACACCTAACAGCTTCAGATTTGCATATTTCATTCTTCGGATAAGACTTTAAAAACAGAGGTCCCGTGTCACGGTAGGCGTTGGCACGTTGGAGAACCCTCACTGTTAAGGCCGTAAGCGCTAAGCGTAGGTCTAAATTTGTGGTACTTCACCTACAGCTGGTGACGTCTCAATATGAGTGAAAAATTCTCGACGGGACGTAAAACAATCAATCAATCAATCAATAATTTTCTTCTTTCTGTCTGTTTTAATTTCCTTCTTTCTCTCTGTTCTAATTTTCTTCTTTTTGTCTGTTTTAATTTTCTTTTTTCTGTCTGTTTTAACTTTCTTCTTTTTGTCTGTTTTAATTTTCTTCTTTCTGTCTGTTTTAATTTTCTTTTTTCTGTCTGTTTTAATTTCTTCTTTTTGTCTGTTTTAATTTTCTTCTTTCTGTCTGTTTTAATTTTCTTTTTTCTGTCTGTTTTAATTTTTTTCTTTTTGTCTGTTTTAATTTTCTTCTTTCTGTCTGTTTTAATTTTCTTTTTTCTGTCTGTTTTGATTTTCTTTTTTCTGTGTGTTTTAATTTTCTTTTTTCTGTCTGTTTTCTACGAGATCTGTTGCATTTGCGCTGTTCCTTTATGGAAGTGTTCGAGTTTTATATAGTTTTATATATGATGAAGAACATAAATATATTTATAAATTTTCGTAGTAAAACGCGTGGTTTGTAGTTTCTGTATAGAGTACTATTTATTGAATAAGGTGTTTCGATTTGGTCGATTTAGATAGTTCACATGTTTGGTATAGCAAGAATTTTAAGTCATTCAAGGTTCCGCTGCCTTTCATGCAACACCACCACCACCACACACCCGTACACACACACACTTCATCCTAGTAATTTCATTGTTTGTGATTTTGTTGATACGTGTTATTAATTCTACTTTTTTTGTTTGTAGAATGTCGATGTTGACCAGATGAGTGTTTATGGTATATTCCCCGTAATAAAGCTATTGCACTCTGGCATACCAGACGTTATATTATTTCTAACAAATCCATATCTTATTGTACATTCTCGATGGGTGAAGAGGAGCTAAAGTAAATTTATTTTACTGTAACAGGACGGGCGTGCGAGCATCGGTGTTATATAGTGAGACTACCCCTATAGCGAGATACCCCCTCCCACGGAAGACTGGCTATATAGTGAGACCCCCTCCCCCAAGGAAAGCTGTTATATAGCGAGACTTATCCCGGAAGGCTGGTCATATAATGAGCCTTCTCCCGGGGGAATTCTCACTATATAACCAGTCTTTCGGGGAGGGGGGTTTGTCTCGCTATACAGCCAGTCTTCCGGTGGGGGGGGGGGGGATCTCACCACTAGCTGATGGAAAATATACTGAGAGTGTAATTATTAGCTCACCTGAGCCGAAGGCTCAAGTTGGGTTTTATGATCAAAATTCTCCGTCGACGGCGTCATCGTAAACCTTTTACATTTTCATCTTCTCCAGAACCACTGGGCCAATTTCAAACTTGGCAAAAAGCATCATTGAGTGAAGGGATTCAAGTGAAGGACAACGCCCTTCTCCATGGGGAAGTAATAGCGAAATGGTAAAAAAAAAATCAAAACACTGACAAATTTTGAAAATCTTCTCCAGAAATAGCAGGTCATTGTCAATCAAAAAGCCATGCCCATTCAAAGGGGAGATAATCACAAATATAGGATGGGGTCATTTAGAAATCGTTTTCTCAAAAACCACTGGACCAGTAAGGTTCAAATTTACATGGAAGCTTTCTCACACAGTCCAGATTCAAATTTGTTAAAAGCATGCCCCTTGAATTAAGTTTTATATGCTGTAATAGTAGACAAAATCTACTCCAGAACCACAGGGCCTATTTCAATCAAACTTTTACAAATTATCCTTGGGTGAAGGGAATTCATGTGTCTCCAAATGAAGAGCCACACCTCCTTCAAAAGGGGAGATAATCACAAAAAATAGGGTGGGGTCATTTAAAAATCTTCTCAAGAACCACTGAGCTGGAAAAGTCCCAATTTCCATTGAAGCTTCCTGACATAGTGCAGATTCAAGAGGTTTTGGTGTGTTGTTCGTCCTTTCAAAATCATGGCCTCCAGTGGTAGGGTGGGGCCAAAACAAGGGAGAAATTTTTATATGCGAAAATATACGAAAAAAAAGTTTTAATATGTGCCAAGGTTACTCGGGTGAACGAGGTGTCCCGTAGGCTTCTTGTTTGCGGATAATTACTGTTATCGTGCTCTTGGTGCTTATTACTACTGATATTTCTAGCTCATCTGAGCTGAAGCTCAAGCGAACTTTTTTAATCACCCATCTGTCTGTAAACTTTTTCGACTTCTTCTTCAGAACCACTGGGCCAATTTCAAACAAACTTGACAAAAAGCATCCATGGGGGAAGGGGATTCAAGTTTGCTCAACTGAAGGGCAACGCCCTTCTCCAATGGGAGATAACAACAAAAATACACTGACGTTTAAAAACAAATTCTAGAACCACCCGGCCAATTTGAGTGAAATTTGGTACAAATCATCCTTGGGTGAAGGAAATTCCAGTTTGTTCAAATTGAAAGGTCATAGACCTTTTAGTGGATAAACTATGTACATCCACTGCGCGCTGCATCATGGAACAGTGTGCGGTCTTGTACTTTCTTGTTCTACTGAACGCATGGCGTCGGCTGTACACGGCCTAAAACGATGAATATTGAGATTTATTTTTTTTTTGAGTGAGACGAGTATACTGTACAGCAGTCGAAATAAAGGAGATCGTCTGGCTCTGGATACAAACGCTCTAGATTGAATTCTTTCATAACAAGATCCATTGACGGTCGAGGAGATAAAGCAGACCCTGACGCTGCAAGACAGTATAATCAAATTGCCGCATCCATCAAAGATGTCAGTTAAATGCTCCAGTTCCTTTGTACACCTTCCTGACACAACAAGAATTAAAGTAAAATCACATGTTTTTGTTAATTGATAAACATCGGTGTGCTACGGGTACAAGTCCACTCAGCACTTGGTAAGACAAAGTGAATTCGGCACTAGATTAACTCGGCACCCAGTGAATTCGACAGTAGGTTAACTCGGCACCCATTGAATTCGGCGCTAGGTTAATTCGGCACCCAATGAATTCGGCATCAGAATCTGCTTAACTGGGCACTTGTTTCAGTTGACTTTGGACCTGTTTTGTTAGTGTGCGACCTTTATTTCTTACATTGATTGATCAATAAAGTAAAATGAATATAAATTTGGAGCAATCAATAAAATAAAATAGAATTATAAGTGTGTGTTACTTTAAAGTTCAATGTACAAAACTACTATCTGACTACGTATCCAGTGATTAAATCTAAAACAAGATGGCAGGAACGGTGTATATCGTCATTCAGTGGCAGGTTAGAAGGGAGGGGGGTGCAGGTTCCCCCTTTTTCGCCACAAATTTACAAAATGTGAGTAAAGCTCCAGATTTGGCACCAAAAATGGCTGATTGCTTTGACTAATACTGTGCCCCCCCCCCCCCTTTTGAGAAATCTTGGATCCACCACTGCTATTAGTTATTCTCTCAAACCAATACCAATAGTAATATATGTGTACATTAATGAACAACTCGAATCAGAGGTACAGTAAATAAAAAGAGACATGACAAACGTAAATATCAATCCGGGAATCAAGGAAGACGGACACACTCATCAATTTTTAAAGTACGGAGATTTTTCTCAACTTTTTTCTTGAAGCATAGTATGGTGAGGTGATAATTATGAAGAGGCCTTTCAACACATGGTACAGCTTCAAAATGACAATACCAGCAATAAAAAGGGGAATGTAAAACAATTTTGCACAAAATGTGGACCAATGCGTACATTGAATTGCGAAAAGTGAGGTGGGTTTGGTCAATGTCCATACTGTAGAAATAATAGAAAATTGTGTAGCACAGAAATGGTCACTGTATTGATTTCGTTCTTGAATTTAATCATTTGGGTGTTTTACTGAGTTCAATCGAAAACTTTTTGAAAACCCTTGAATACCTTAATGATCAGCGGAGAAAAAAAAAACAAGCGAAGGAAAATTGTTTTAACATTCAAACAGTACGATTTTTGATACTATAGTCTCTGAAATATACTACTTTCCCACTTGAACGGTAAACGAAGGAAAACGCACACTGAACGAACAGAATAATGGTAAATCAAAAGGTTTAAGGGTCTCTTTAAGTTACCAACATTAAGTTACATACATATAGTGATGGAATATTTAAGTTACCTACAGTTAGTTACTTAAATATAGTGACGAGATATATAAGTTACATACAGTTAGTTACTGAAATATAGTGACGAGATTTATAAGTTAACAACATTTAGTTATTTTAAGTGACGAGATTTATAAGTTACCTACATTTAGTTCTTACATACAGTGACGAGATTTATAAGTTACCTACATTTAGTTCTTGCATATAGTGACGAGATATATAAGTTACCTACATTTAGTTATTTTAAGTGACGAGATCTATAAGTTACCTACATTTAGTTCTTACATATAGTGATGAGATATACAGTCCCTGAAATATTCACTTTCCCACTTGAACAGTGGACGCACGCTGAACGAACGGTGGAGGCACTCTGAACGAACGGTGAAAGCACGCTGAACGGAGGACTGTTAAGGCACGCTGAACAAACGGTGAAGGCATGCTGATTGAATGGTGAAGGCACGCTGAACGAACGATGAAGGCACGCTAAACAAACGGTGAAGGCACGCTGAACGAACAGTGAAGGCACGATGAACGAACGAATAAGGCACGCTGAACGAACGATGAAGGCACGCTGAACAAACGATGAAGCCACGTTGAACGAAGTGTGAGGCACGCTGAACGGACGATGAAGGCACGCTAAATGAACAGTGAAGGCATTCTGAACGAATGGTGAGGGCACGCTGAACGAATGGTGAAGGCACGCTGAACGAATGGTGAAGGCACACTGAACGAATGGTGAAGGCACGCTAAACGGACGGTTAAGGCACGCTGAACGATTTGTGAAGGCACGCTGAACGATTTGTGAAGGCACGCTGAACGAACGGTGAAGGCACGCTGAACGGACGGATAAGACACGCTGAACGGACGGATAAGGCACGCTGAACGAACGGATAAGACACGCTGAACGGACGAATAAGGCACGCAGAACGGACTGATAAGGCACGATGAACGGACGGATAAGACACGCTGAACGGACGGATAAGACACGCTGAACGGACGGATAAGACACGATGAACGGACGAATAAGACACGTTGAACGGACGGATAAGACACGCTGAACGGACGGGGAAATGGTAAAATAGAACGTTTAAGGGACTGTAGCGATAATAGTTTATTCACGAACGGGGATTTCGTAAAACACAAGATGTCGATATCTAAACAAATGAATAACAAATTACGAGGGACACTTTTTAAGTTCATAGAGTAAACCTATAACTTTTTTAACGCGATTATGAAGTTGCACGAATTTTTACACAGAAGTTGCGTAATCATTCCTCTCTCGAACGGTATCACGGTATGCGGCGCACGAGGTCCACGTGCGCGCTGCGCTGGGTATTTTCAACACGTGGTTTTATACACTATAGTAAAATATAGCGTTCAATATGGATGGAAAAATCTCTGAACAGAGGGTGTATTGTAAGATTCGAGCACACCTCAGGTTTCCGTCAACGGAAATTCATGCTGATTTGCAGAAGGTTTATGGGAATGGTGCTTTAAAATATGCTACAGTTTGAAAATGGGTACGTCGTTTTATTGATGGTCGGGAGTCAGTTGAAAATGACCCTCGAGTGGGTAGGCCGGTTTCCGTTTTGACGGAAAAGAACTTTGCTACTGTGAAAACGTTCATTGAGGAAGACGCACGTTATACCGTGCAAGAGATAGAAGAATTAAGTGGCATTCATTCGTCAAGTGTTTTGAAGATCTTACGTGAACGACTTGGGCTAGGTAAGATCTGCGCGCGCTGGGTGCCCCATTTGCTCACTGACGAGTAGAAACAAAGTCGGGTTAGACTTGCATCGCAAGTTATAAAAAAAATATGATAAATGTGACCCACGTCGTTTGGAAGAGATAGTTACAGGTGATGAAACCTGGATCTATCATTTTCAACCCGATTCTAAGGCTAAAAATAAGGTTTCGGTTTCATCTGAGGGCGACAGACCTGTCATTGCGCGCCGTTGCAAAACATCAAATCGCATGTTGTATGCGATATTCTTTGATTCGAAAGGCCCAGTCCTTCAAATTCCAGTCCCGAAAGGTAGTTCTGTCTCTGGAAAGTTTTACAGAGAAAGTGTTCTCACTCAACTTGTTGATTTCCATCAGAAACGCAGACCGCGCACTGGTGTCCACGGCATCAAATTACTCCATGATAACGCACCGGCCCATAAATCCGCTACGGTACAGGAATATCTGAAAGAATCGGGGCTCGATGTCTTAAATCATTCCCCCATTCAGCCCTGATCTGTACCCCTGTGACTTTTGGTTGTTCCCAAGACCAAAGGAAATGCTAGCGGGGCACCGTTTTGAATCCCGTTATCGTATAGGCAGTTCGGTCTACCAGTGTCTGCAACATATACCTAAAGGAATGAGAGTGCCAAACCCCCAGATTGTTTACACCGGATATAGTTTACCCAAAAAGAAAGAGCGGAGGTAAAAACGAGTAGATATTACATGAATGGTGGAAATGAGGTATGATATCATTTTTATTTGAAAGCAAAAATGTCATGGATTGAAATAAATAATGGGCTAAGGAAGTATTGCAGAGAATGTATTTTTGGCACAGGAAATTATAAGGGTAGGTAATAATTTTTAAAGTAGTGGCATTTGAGTGCGGAACTGCAATAGGTTGTAAAGGAGCCAAATTTTGAGTTATAAAAGCAACGGGACCCTATATATTTTTTGTGAATTTTAATCAGTGTTTGGAATGAACTTTCATATGAGGCAAAGTATTTCTTTGAAATCACTATAGTAAAATAGCGAGAGGGCCATAGTTTTGTATAGAGTTCTATAGGAAAATAATTGGTACTCTTTTCCCTAAAGAGGAGTACCGGGCGGCGTTCCGGAAATAGGTAGATCGGTGTAAAATGTGTGTTGAGGCAGACGGGGCATATTTCGAAGGTCTTAGAAAAATAAAATTCTGGTATTTCAAGCGGTTTTAAAAAGACCGAACTACTCTACGAACTTAAAAAGTGTCCCTCGTAATATCAAAAATAGAAAGAAAAAAAAGCTTGATGTTATAAGAAATTTGTATGCAGTGATACAGATGATGTGTGTAGAACTTCGTAGATTTCCTGTGTATGTTACAAGAAAATTGGGAATTTTAAAACAATGGCTTAAATCGAATAATTGTATTTTACAAAATTGTTATGACTAAATAGTTCAGAATAATGGCACCTGAATTATGAATATTTAGCAAAACATTACGTTAGCATAGGTCGAACTGGAGTAAATGCACTTTTATCAACATTTTATTGAGAAGATTTATGTAATGTATTAAGAGTCATTCTCTGTAAGCATCAAAATGATATGGAAAACCACCATCACAGATTTTGACGAAAATTTACACAAAGTATGCATACTTTAATCTTTTAGTCATGACTCTTTTAAAAATATGCATTGACTCGTGGTTTCCATGGCAACAATACTTTCAATTTCTTGTAAATATGTGATCCTCGGTGAATGATGAATTTTCATAATTAAAATGTGTACATTAATTTTTCATTCAACTCCCCATTAGTATTTTACTAGGTTGTGTGTAATTTTTAAAAATAAAATTAATTTGCTGGAACTTCATATCGCAAAATAAATTCCTTCAAATACCAATAAATTCAACTCAATTCAATTCAATTTTGTGCAAAAATGCAGGCACTGGGGGATTTTTCTTGGATGCATAAATATATATCGTATCTATTAATATAACATATCAAAAAATTAAATATGTCTTCTTTAACTTAAGAAAATAAATCGATTTTAAAAATTACACGATTGCGAAAATATGCGAGTTTTCCTTCAATCTTGATCACCTCGACTCTTGATTGGAATGTGAATTCTATAAGAGTATTAAATAATCACTATATGTCAAATTAATATATTGAAATTAGTTAACCATTTGGTGTCCATTACTGGTTTTGGCGTCGTTTTAGACAGAAATCTATAATAAAATCCGGATTTCTCAAGTTCTGGTTTTTTTGTTTTTTTTCTTTTGGTTTTTTTTTTGGGGGGGGGGGGGGTTGTTTTTGTTTTTCTTATTTTTCCGTAGAAGTGAAAGTATGGCTTTTGAATATTGGTCACCGTGTTGTTTACATTATAGCAATCTATATTCAACTTTTTAATAGACTTTTATTTATTACTATATAATTCTTTTCTGACCCAATATCTTCTTAATCATTTTTATCTCTTATACCATCTGTTGTAAGCATATTGAATGCCACTTCTTACCTAGGATTTTAAAAATAGTGGCCTACCTTTATGTTTTATAGATTCATTCAACCATAAATTTGCAGTAAGTTAGATTCGTGGTAATTTTATGGATTTATAGTCATGAAATCTACACAAAATATCATAGCAAAATTTTGGGAATCTTTTCAGAACATTTAGATCCTTCGGATTAACAATATTGCTTCAAAATTTATTCCGTTAATTCTTGATACGTCATCAATATTTTTTTTTTTTTGAATGTCACTAGTGCATGTATCTAAATACCACGATCACAACACACCTGTTCACAGCTCGCACTAACATCCGTCACTGGATTATCTGCACAGTCACGTGTTATCGTTATTCAAGGGGGTAGGGATGGTTAATCTGATGTTACAATTGTCTAAAAATTTTCATGACCAAGCCAAACTACAAAAAAAAAAAAAAAAAAAAAAAATAACAAGCATTCTGAGTGCACTACAGGCAATACAAAGTTCCTCACCGGAAGGATGATTCAGTCAAAAGTAGTTCGAGCGTAACAAAACTCCAACATGATCTGTAAATATCTAAGACAAAGCCATACATACAATTTCAGTTGAATATCTTCATCCGATGCGGAGAAAAATCCGAAAAACTAATTCTTGCGGTTCATCGAGGGGTATCATTTAGTCAAAAGTAGGTCAAGCGTAACGAAACTCAAACTTGACTTGTAACTGTTCAAGACATATAAAATTTCAGTTGGGTATCTTTAGCCAGTGCGGAGAAAAGTCCGGAAAACTTATTCGGATTGACAGACAGACGGACGGACGGACAGACCGAGGGTAAAGTAACAGTCCCCTTCGGTGAAGCCGGAAGAGGACTAAAAAATCCTAAATCATTAGGGGGGTTGAATTTCATCTACATGTACTATAAAAATAATGGAGGGGGCAAGGATATTGTATATTTAGAATAAGAATTACTGACTTCGCGTGCGAGTAAAAAATAATTATAGACCCAACAGAAATTGAACATTGTCAGAAAGGTGGAGGGAGACCCCCCTCCTCCCATTTTACCATCCTTCTATGCATAGACTTATATAAGATGCATGATTCATTCAAGGTTGAATTTCTTCTTCAACAAAAGTAACATATACATCTCAGGCCGACGATAGTCATTAATCACATTCTGAACTCAGAGATGCGGCACGCGATGTTTGCACTTGACGCTGACCAAATTAACATGAAAATATTTAATTTAATGAATTTATTGTTTATAACACCAATAAGTAATGGTTAGTGCTGACATGATAATCATACATGTACATTTCTTACTTTTCTGGCTGCTTATCATCGTTGTCGCAGCCCTAAATGGCATAGTGCGGTGTGACATGTTTCTGTGAGCGAGTCGATAACCTATTTTTGCCATGTTTACACTCGACCGTAAAATGTCCCATAATGCAATGCGCGGTGTCTACGTGCCCTTCAAAGGGGAGATAATTGCAAAACTATGATGGAGTCATTTCAAAATCTTCTTAAGAACCACTGGGCTAGAAAAGTTCCAATTTACATTGAAGCTTCCTGATATAGTTCCGATTCAAGTTTCTTCAAATCGGCCCCAGGGGTAGGGTCCCGGGGGTAGGATGGGAGATCAACTTTTTATATGCGAAAATATAGGGGGAAATATTTACAAATCTTCTCCAGAACCATAGGGTCAATTTCAATCAAACTTGATACAAATTATTTTTGGGTGAAGGCGATTGAAGTTTGTTCAAATGAAAGGCCATGCCTCCCTTCCAAGTGGATACAATCACAATAATAGAAAAACAGGGTGAGTTCATTTAAACATCTTTTTTTCTCGAGAACCACAAGGTCAGTAAAGTTTCAATTTACATTGAAGCTTGCTGACATAGTGCAAATTCAAGTTTTTTTATCTCTTGGCCCCCAGGGGTAGAGTGGGGCCATAGTAGGGGATCAAAGTTCAATATGCGACAATATAGGAAAAGTCTTTAAATAGCTTCTTCTCAAGAACCACTTCGTCAGATAAGTTCAAAGTTACATGACAGCTTAAAGACATAGTACAGATAAAAGTTTATTTGAATCATAGCCCTTAAAGGTAGGGTGGGACCGCAATAGGAGATCAGGGCTTTACATACAAATATGTAGGGAAAATCCTTATTATGGGCTAAGGTTACTGTAACAAGATTTACAGAGTTACGCCGCTTGTCATGCTAATTGTCCTTTGTTTTCTGATATTAGTCTGAGCTTGTAAAATGTGGCGTCACGTAGTGAGATTATTAAAGATGGAAGCTGAACACATGAATAGTATACCCGCCCTGATGGGTGGTTCAACTGAGTGCACTTTTTCCGCCTCCATGGGTGGTTCAACTGAGTGCCCTTTTTGCAGCAGTATAGGGGTCAATTGAGTGTACTTTTGACTGCGGATCGATAGGGAGGTCAGGCGAGTGGACGTTTGAGGTCAAGTGAGTGGACAGGAGAGGTGGGGTAATGGCGTGTTTACTCCATAGCATTTCCATAAAAAATCGAGAGAATATGTGTTTGACTCCGAGTTATTTCGTAAAAAATCCATAAAGATACGTCTTGATCCTGTGTGTTTTTTCCCCTAATATTTTATAAAAAGTTTACACTTTGTGAAAACAGTTTTAACACAGTATTGAAGTCCACGGTTTTTAAGGAACATGGTTTGCTAAGATTTCACACAGAGTTCCCAGATTTTAACAGTTATTCTGCTCAGTCTACTGTACCAATATTGTCCTTGAAATTGTCCGGGAAATCTGGATATAACAGCTAGCTTAGTATATTATGTTGGCGCTTCTCGTCTTGGAAAAGCGGGTATTTTCTGAAAGTCAGATTGATAGGAAATCAAAATACTGGCGATCACCAAATATCTGGCAAAATCGAGAAAACCGAGAGTGCTATGACGTCATAATTGCAATGACGATGTAAAACCGGCCTAGAACGGTATGATACATAGTAATCCTCGGTGTTTAATCTTTAGTGGAAAGATGTGTTATTAATCTTATGATGCGTTTAATAATCTTGCGTGTTTTATTCGATGTCTCAATAATCCTTAGTGTTTAACTCCTCAGTGTTACGAGTACGTTTTTGAGTTTAATTTTAAAATAAACACATAGTGTAGTCACCGTTTGTTTAGATTCCACAGTGTTCGCAGTTTTGAACAGTCACTCTGCTCAGTTTCCTACGGGGTTGCTTATGTACCGAGAATGGCCTTGACTCGCGGCAATCAGGACCAGCTGTAACATCTAACTTTATGTTGACGTTTCGCTTTGACTTATCAGAAAAGCGGCTATTTTCTGAAAGTCAGACTTTGCTTCATGTAGGAAAACATAAAACTTTCGCGATCGCCATAGAAGAAAAAAGAGATTTTATAAATATTGTGTGGTCGGACCTTTAACCTGCGCTTTTTGTGTATATTTTCTATATGTTGAACTGAATGCCTTGTAAGTTTTTCGCCATACAATCAGTCTGAACTCATAATTCTTGAATCATTTCAAAAAGTAAAAGATAACCCATTTTTAAGTGTTAATCAATGTTATTCACCCTTTTAGGAAATTTAAAGAGATAAAATTAAAAGTGTCACGATCTGAAACGATCGATCTGTATGATCCACGTTAGGTTTGTAATAGAGATTTCGCATTATTAGCTCCAATTTATTGGTAGAAATTGGGAATAATATTTCATTCGTGTCCTGCTGTAAAATATCAAGTTTCAAATCTAAGTTTACTGTTGAATGTCGGAGAGTAATTCAATATCAGTATACTACATATCTATTCTCAAGAACATTGTTACAGCTTACCATTGCGGTAAAATGTCCTACAGTTCTGCGTTATCACTCATGATGTCAAAACTTGGATTGTGATAATGAAATCATGCATACATCCTGATTTATTTCTGAGAAATTTGATGTCCTATTGTCAGTATCATTCATGATCTGGGTTTTCTTAGTGTCTAATTATTTAAAGTCTGATGAGTATCAATGAAATTTTCATGAAAAAATGTAAATAAAGAACGTTCAACATGGGGATTGATTATATACTTTAACGTCCCGCTTGAGAATTTCTAACTCATATGGAGACGTCACCAGTTGTATGTGAAGTACCACAAATTTAGACCTATGCTCGGCGCTCAGAGCCTTTGAGCAGGGAGGGATCTTTATCGTGCCACACCTGCCGTGACACGGGACCTCGGTTTCTGCGGTCTCATCCTAAGGACCGCCTCATTTAGTCACCTCTTACGAGAAGCAAGGGGTACTGAGGATTTATTCTAACCCGGATCCCCACGGGGGTTCACCATGGAGAGTAGAGCAAATACGGATCCTGTTACAATATGTGTGGCAGCATATGGTGTGCCAGTAGTGGTGTGTACATAGTGTTCATAAAAATGTGCGTGTTAAGGAAAATGTGGGTGATGGTATGCTGTAAATGGATGGTGTATGGGTGGAGGTATGTGGTGTATAGGTGGTAGTATGATGAGTGTGGGTCATAGTTTGTGGTGTATGGGTGGTGGTATGTGGAGAATGGGTTGCAGTTTGGGTGGTGGAATGTGGTGTATGGGTGGTGGCTTGTGGTGTATAGGTGGTGGTATATGGTGTACAAGTGGCGTATGGATGGTAGTGTATGCTGTATAGGTGGCAGTTTGTGGTGTATGGTTGGTGGTTGGTAGAGTACAGGTGGCAGATTGGGTGGTGTTGTACCAGTGCTGTATGGGTAGTGGAATGTGGTGTACGAGTGGTAGTATGTGGAGTATGGGTGGCGGTTTGTGGTGTATAGGTGGTGGAATGTGGTGTACGAGTGGTAGTATGTGGAGTATGGGTGGCGGTTTGTGGTGTATAGGTGGTGGTATATGTGTATAAGTGGTGTATGGACGGCCATTTGTGGTGTATAGGTGGTGGTGTATGAGTGGTAGTATGTGGTGTATAGGTGGTGGTATATGGTGTATAAGTGGTGTATGGATGGTAGTTTGTGGTGTATGGACGGCCATTTGTGGTATATAGGTGGTGGTATATGGTGTATAAGTGGTGTATGGGTGGTGGTATATGATGTGTGGTAGAATGTGGTGTATGAGTGGTGGTATGTTGTGTATAGATTGCGGTGTATGAGTGAGGGTGATAGTGTTAATGAAAATGTGAGTGGTGTTATGGGAATGGTAGTGGTACTATAAAATATTAAAGATAGATCTAATTAATATTGTTATACAGAGAAATGTAAAACTAAAGACTTAGTTAGGTAATTTAGATGCGTTATTGTGAGTGATGTTTGAAAACGTAAGTGATGGCATCTGGTCTGCCAGTCGTGGTGTGTTGATGGTATTAATTATAACGTGGGTGTCAGTATGTAGTGTATAAGTGATGATGATGGGTTATGGTATGTGGGTTATGAATGATGATTTGTATCTATGGGTTGTGGTATGTGCTGTATGGGTTGTGGTTTATGGTGTACGGGTTGTGGTTTGCGGTGTATGGGTGATGGTATGTGGTGTATAAGTGCTGATGTGTAGGGTGATGATGGTAGAGTATATAAAGAACCTCCACGCCAACATTCATTCATTCACTTTTATGCATTGAAGCAGTTGAGATGTTTGAGTGCTCAGAATGTAATGCTGTATTTTCCCGCAGAGGTGCCATGATACGTCATAAAAGACAAAAACAAGCGGGCAGCGATGATGAAGGGGATATTGACATGTCTGATGCAATTCCACCACACAGCGACACCGACAGTAACGCAAAGGAAGACAATATCGTCTTTCGCAGAATGACACAGAAAGCGCGAAAACTTAATGCTGCAGAGTGGCAGAAGAGATAAGGGAAATATTTAAACCAAAACATAACCTAACGTGGATCATACAGATCGATCGTTTCAGATCGTGACACTTTTAATTTTATCTCTTTAAATTTCCTAAAAGGGTGAATAACATTGATTAACACTTAAAAATGGGTTATCTTTTACTTTTTGAAATGATTCAAGAATTATGAGTTCAGACTGATTGTATGGCGAAAAACTTACAAGGCATTCAGTTCAACATATAGAAAATATACACAAAAAGCGCAGGTTAAAGGTCCGACCACACAATATTTATAAAATCTCTTTTTTCTTCTATGGCGATCGCGAAAGTTTTATGTTTTCCTACATGAAGCAAAGTCTGACTTTCAGAAAATAGCCGCTTTTCTGATAAGTCAAAGCGAAACGTCAACATAAAGTTAGATGTTACAGCTGGTCCTGATTGCCGCGAGTCAAGGCCATTCTCGGTACATAAGCAACCCCGTAGGAAACTGAGCAGAGAGACTGTTCAAAACTGCGAACACTGTGGAATCTAAACAAACGGTGACTACACTATGTGTTTATTTTAAAATTAAACTTAAAAACGTACTCGTAACACTGAGGAGTTAAACACTGAGGATTATTAACACATCGAATAAAACACGCAAGATTATTAAACGCATCATAAGATTAATAACACATCTTTCCACTAAAGATTAAACACCGAGGATTACTATGTATCATACCGTTCTAGGCCGGTTTTACATCGTCATTGCAATTATGACGTCATAGCACTCTCGGTTTTCTCGATTTTGCCAGATATTTGGTGATCGCCAGTATTTTGATTTCCTATCAATCTGACTTTCAGAAAATACCCGCTTTTCCAAGAAGCGAAGCGCCAACATAATACACTAAGCTAGCTGTTATATCCAGATTTCCCGGACAATTTCAAGGACAATATTGGTACAGTAGACTGAGCAGAATAACTGTTAAAATCTGGGAACTCTGTGTGAAATCTTAGCAAACCATGTTCCTTAAAAACCGTGGACTTCAATTCTGTGTTAAAACTGTTTTCACAAAGTGTAAACTTTTTAAAAATGTTTTATTCTTTTTTATAAAATATTAGGGGAAAAAACACACAGGATCAAGACGTATCTTTATGGATTTTACATCGTCATTGCAATTATGACGTCATAGCACTCTCGGTTTTCTCGATTTTGCCAGATATTTGGTGATCGCCAGTATTTTGATTTCCTATCAATCTGACTTTCAGAAAATACCCGCTTTTCCAAGAAGCGAAGCGCCAACATAATACACTAAGCTAGCTGTTATATCCAGATTTCCCGGACAATTTCAAGGACAATATTGGTACAGTAGACTGAGCAGAATAACTGTTAAAATCTGGGAACTCTGTGTGAAATCTTAGCAAACCATGTTCCTTAAAAACCGTGGACTTCAATTCTGTGTTAAAACTGTTTTCACAAAGTGTAAACTTTTTAAAAATGCTTTATTCTTTTTTATAAAATATTAGGGGAAAAAACACACAGGATCAAGACGTATCTTTATGGATTTTTTACGAAATAACACGGAGTCAAACACATATTCTCTCGATTTTTTATGGAAATGCTATGGAGTAAACACGCCATTACCTCACCTCTCCTGTCCACTCACTTGACCTCAAACGTCCACTCGCCTGACCTCCCTATCGATCCGCAGTCAAAAGTACACTCAATTGACCCTATACTGCTGCAAAAAGTGAACCCTGTGCTTCTGGAGAAGATTTGTAAATATTTCCCCCTATAGTTTCGCATATAAAAAGTTGATCTACCACCCTACCCCCGGGACCCTACCCCTGGGGCCGATTTGAAGAAACGTGAATCGGAACTATATCAGGAAGCTTCAATGTAAATTGGAACTTTTCTGGCCCAGTGGTTCTTAAGAAGATTTTGAAATGACTCCATCATAGTTTTGAATTATTTCCCCTTTGAAGGGGACGTAGACACCGCGCATTGCATTATGGGACATTTTACGATCAAGTTTTAACATGGCAAAAATAGGTTATCGACTCGCTCACAGAAACATGTCACACCGCACTATGCCATTTAGGGCTGCGACAACGATGATAAGCAGCCAGAAAAGTAAGAAATGTACATGTATGATTATCATGTCAGCACTAACCATTACTTATTGGTGTTATAAACAATAAATTCATTAAATTAAATATTTTCATGTTATTTTGGTCAGCGTCAAGTGCAAACATCGCGTGCCGCATCTCTGAGTTCAGAATGTGATTAATGACTATCGTCGGCCTGAGATGTATATGTTACTTTTGTTGAAGAAGAAATTCAACCTTGAATGAATCATGCATCTTATATAAGCCTATGCATAGAAGGATGGTAAAATGGGGGGCGGGGGGGGGGGGGGGGGTCTCCCTCCACCTTTCTGACAATGTTCATTTTCTGTTGGGTCTATAATTATTTTTTACTCGCACGCGAAGCCAGTAATTCTTATTCTAAATATACAATATCCTTGCCCCCTCCATTATTTTTATAGGTAAAATCCTAGGTAAGAAGTGGCATTCAATATGCTTACAACAGATGGTATAAGAGATAGAAATGATTAAGAAGATATTGAGTCAGAAAAGAATTATCTGCGAATATATATTATAGTAATAAAAAAAAACTATTAAAAAGTCGAATATAGATTGCTATAATGTAAACAAAGCCATACATACAATTTCAGTTGAATATCTTCATCCGATGCGGAGAAAAATCCGGTAAACTAATTCGTGCAGTTCATCGAGGGGTATCAATTAGCCATAGTCTTAGATATTTACAGATCACGTTTGAGTTTTGTTACGAACTACTTTTTGACTGAATCATTCTTCCGGTGAGGAACTTTGTATTGCCTGTAGTGCACTCAGAATGCTTGTTTGAAATTTTTTTAATTAATTTTTTTTTTTTATATATATTTTTTTTTAGTTTGGCTTGGTCATGAAAATTTTTAGACAATTGTAACTTCAGATTAGCCACCCCTACCCGCTTGAATAACGATAACACGTGACTGTGCAGATAATCCAGTGACGGATGTTAGTGCGAGCTGTGAACAGGTGTGTTGTGATCGTGGTATTTAGATACATGCACTAGTGACATTCCAAAAAAAAAAATATTGATGACGTATCAAGAATTAACGGAATAAATTTTGAAGCAATATTTTTAATCCGAAGGATCTAAATGTTCTGAAAAGATTCCAAAATTTTACTATGATATTTTGTGTAGATTTCATGACTGTAAATCCATAAAATCACCACGAATCTAACTTACTGCAAATTTATGGTTGAATGAATCTATAAAACATAAAGGTAGGCCACTATTTTTAAATCCTAGGTAAGAAGTGGCATTCAATATGCTTACAACAGATGGTATAAGAGATAGAAATGATTAAGAAGATATTGAGTCAGAAAAGAATTATCTGCGAATATATATTATAGTAATAAAAAAAAACTATTAAAAAGTCGAATATAGATTGCTATAATGTAAACAACACGGTGACCAATATTCAAAAGCCATACTTTCACTTCTGCGGAAAAAAAAAACAAAAAAAAAAAACAACAGAACTTGAGAAATCCGGATTTTATTATAAATTTCTGTCTAAAACGACGCCCAAACCAGTAACGGACACCAAATGGTTAACTAATTTCAATATATCAATTTGACATATAGTGATTATTTAATACTCTTATAGAATTCACATTCCAATCAAGAGTCGAAGTGATCAAGATTGAAGGAAAACTCGCATATTTTCGCAATAGTGTAATTTTTAAAATCAATTTATTTTCTTAAGTTAAAGAAGACATATTTAATTTTTTGATATGTTATATTAAGAGATACGATATATATTTATGCATCCAAGAAAAATCCCCCAGTGCCTGCATTTTTGCACAAAATTGAATTGAATTGAATTGAGTTGAATTTATTGGTATTTGAAGGAATTTATTTTGCGTTATGAAGTTCCAGCAAATTAATTTTATTTTCAAAAATTACACACAACCTAGTAAAATACTAATGGGGAGTTGAATGAAAAATTAATGTACACATTTTGATTGTGAAAATTCATCATTCACCGAGGATCAGATATTTACACGAAATTGAATGTATTGTTGCCATGGAAACCACGAGTCAATGCATATTTTTAAAAGAGTCATGATTAAAAGACTAAAGTATGTATACTTTGTGTAAATTTTCGTCAAAATCTGTGATGGTGGTTTCCATATCACTTTGATGCTTACAGAGAATGACTCTTAATACATTACATAAATCTTCTCAATAAAATGTTGATAAAAGTGCATTTACTCCAGTTCGACCTATGCTAACATAATGTTTTGCTAAATATTCATAATTCAGGTGCCATTATTCTGAACTATTTAGTCATTACAATTTTGCAAAATACAATTATTCGATTTAAGCCATTGTTTTAAAATTCCCAATTTTCTTGTAACACACACAGGGAATCTACGAAGTTCTACACACATAATCTGTATCACTGCATACAGATTTCTTATAACATCAAGCTTTTTTTTCTTTCTATTTTTGATATTAATTTGTTATTCATTTGTTTAAATATCGATATCTTGTGTTTATGAAATCCCCGTATGTGAATAAACTATTAATGCTACAGTCCCTTAAACGTTCTATTTTACCATTTCCCCGTCCGTTTAGCGTGTTTTATCCGTCCGTTCAGCGTGTCTTATCCGTCCGTTCATCGTGCCTTATCCGTCTGTTCATCGTGCCTTATCCGTCCGTTCAGCGTGTCTTATCCGTCCGTTCAGCGTGCCTTCAACGTTCGATCAGCGAGCCTTAACCGTCCTCCGTTCAGCGTGCCTTCACCGTCCTCCGTTCAGTGTGCCTTCAACGTTCGATCAGCGTGCCTTATTCGTCCGTTCAGCGTGCCTTCACCGTTCGATCAGCATGCCTTCATCGTTCATTAAGCGTGCTTTCATCGTTCGTTCAGCGTGCCTTCATCGTTTGATTAGCATGCCTTCACCGTTCGTTCAGCATGCCTCCACCGTTCGTTCAGCGTGCCTTCACCGTTCGTTCAGCGTGCCTTCACCGTTCGTTCAGCGTGCCTTCACCGTTCGTTCAGCGTGCGTCCACTGTTCAAGTGGGAAAGTAGAATATTTCAGGGACTCTATATCTCGTCACTATATGTAAGAACTAAATGTAGGTAACTTATATATCTCGTCACTATATGTAAAATCTAAATGTAGGTAACTTATAAATCTCGTCACTATGTGTATGTAACCAACTGTATGTAACTTATAAATCTCGTCATTTTATATAACTAAATGTTGGTAACTTATAAATCTCGTCACTATATTTAAGTAACTAACTGTAGGTAACTTAAATATTCCATCACTATATGTAAGTAACTAAATGTTGGTAACTTAAAGAGACCCTTAAACCTTTTGATTTACCATTATTCTGTTCGTTCAGTGTGCGTTTCCCTTCGTTTACTGTTCAAGTGGGAAAGTAGTATATTTCAGAGACTATAGTATCAAAAATCGTACTGTTTGAATGTTAAAACAATTTTCCTTCGCTTGTTTCCCCCCTCCCCCCCCCCCCCCCCCCCCCCCCCCCCGCTGATCATTAAGGTATTCAAGGGTTTTCAAAATGTTTTCGATTGAACTCAGTAAAACACCTAAATAATTAAATTCAAGAACAAAATCAATACAGTGACCATTTCTGTGCTACACAATTTTCTATTATTTCTACAATATGGACATTGACCAAACCCGCCTCACTTTTCGCAATTCAATGTACGCATTGGTCCACATTTTGTGCAAAATTGTTTTACATTCCTCTTTTTATTGCTGGTATTGTCTTTTTGAAGCGGGACCATGTGTTGACAGGCCTCTTCATAATTATCACCTCACCATACTATGCTTCAAAGAAGAAGTTGAGAAAAAAACTCCGTACTTCAAAAATTGATGAGTGTGTCCGTCTTCCTTGATTCCCGGATTGATATTTACGTTTTGTCATGTCTCTTTTTGTTTACTGTACCTCTGATTCGAGTTGTTCTTCATTAATGTACACATATATTACTATTGGTTTGAGAGAATAACTAATGGCAGTGGCGGATCCAGGATTTCTCAAAGGGGGGGGGGGGGGGGGCACAGTATTAGTCAAAACAATCAGCCATTTTTTGGTGCCAAATCTGGACCTTTACTCACATTTTGTAAATTTGTGGCGAAAAAGGGGGAACCTGCACCCCCACCCCTCCCTTCTAACCTGCCACTGAATGACGATATACACCGTTCCTGCCATCTTGTTTTAGATTTAATCACTGGATACGTAGTCAGATAGTAGTTCTGTACATTGAACTTTAAAGTAACACACACTTATAATTCTATTTTATTTTATTGATTGCTCCATATTTATATTCATTTTACTTTATTGTTCAACCAATGTAAGAAATAAAGGTCGCACACTAATAAAACAGGTCCAAAGTCAACCGAAACAAGTGCCCAGTTAACCAGATTCTGATGCCGAATTCAATGGGTGCCGAATTAACCTAGTGCGGAATTCAATGGGTGCCGAGTTAACCTTGTGCCGGATTCACTGGGTGCCGAGTTAACCTAGTGTCGAATTCACTGGGTGCCGAGTTAATCTAGTGCCGAATTCACTTTGTCTTACCAAGTGCTGAGTGGACTTGTACCCGTAGCACACCGATGTTTATCAATTAACAAAAACATGTGATTTTACTTTAATTCTTGTTGTGTCAGGAAGGTGTACAAAGGAACTGGAGTATCTAACTGACATCTTTGATGGATGCGGCAATTTGATTATACTGTCTTGCAGCGTCAGGGTCTGCTTTATCTCCTCGACCGTCAATGGATCTTGTTATGAAAGAATTCAATCTAGAGCGTTTGTATCCAGAGCCAGACGATCTCTTTTATTTCGACTGCTGTACAGTATACTCGTCTCACTCAAAAAAAAAATAAATCTCAATATTCATCGTTTTAGGCCGTGTACAGCCGACGCCATGCGTTCAGTAGAACAAGAAAGTACAAGACCGCACACTGTCCCATGATGCAGCGCGCAGTGGATGTACATAGTTTATCCACTAAAAGGTCTATGACCTTTCATTTGAACAAACTGGAATTTCCTTCACCCAAGGATGATTTGTACCAAATTTCACTCAAATTGGCCGGGTGGTTCTAGAATTTGTTTTTAAACGTCAGTGTATTTTTGTTGTTATCTCCCATTGGAGAAGGGCGTTGCCCTTCAGTTGAGCAAACTTGAATCCCCTTCCCCCATGGATGCTTTTTGTCAAGTTTGTTTGAAATTGGCCCAGTGGTTCTGAAGAAGAAGTCGAAAAAGTTTACAGACAGATGGGTGATTAAAAAAGTTCGCTTGAGCTTCAGCTCAGATGAGCTAGAAATATCAGTAGTAATAAGCACCAAGAGCACGATAACAGTAATTATCCGCAAACAAGAAGCCTACGGGACACCTCGTTCACCCGAGTAACCTTGGCACATATTAAAACTTTTATTCGTATATTTTCGCATATAAAAATTTCTCCCTTGTTCTGGCCCCACCTACCACTGGAGGCCATGATTTTGAAAGGACGAACAACACACCAAAACCTCTTGAATCTGCACTATGTCAGGATGCTTCAATGGAAATTGGAACTTTTCCAGCTCATTGGTTCTTGAGAAGATTTTTAAATGACCCCACCCTATTTTTTGTGATTATCTCCCCTTTGAAGGGGGTATGGCTCTTCATTTGGAGACACATGAATTCCCTTCACCCAAGGATAATTTGTACAATGTTTGATTGAAATTGGCCCTGTTGTTCTGGAGTACATTTTGTCCACTATTACAACAAATAAAACTTAATTCAAGGGGGCCTGCTTTTAACAAATTTGAATCTGCACTGTCAGAAAGCTTCCATGTAAATTTGAACCTTACTGGTCCAGTGGTTCTTGAGAAAACGATTTCTAAAGGACGCCATCCTACTTTTGTGATTATCTCCCCTTTACCCATGGATGATTTGTACCAGGTTTGATTGACAGTGGCCTGGTAGTTCTGGAGAAGATTTTCATAATTTGTCAGTGTTTTGTTTTTATTTATTTATTTATTAATTATTTTTTTTTACAATTTCGCTATTATTTCCCCATGGAGAAGGGCGTTGTCCTTCACTTGAATCCCTTCACTCAATGATGCTTTTTGCCAAGTTTGTTTGAAATTGGCTCAGTGTTTCTGAAGAAGATAAAAATGTAAAAGGTTTACGATGACGCCGTCGACGGAGAATTTTGATCATAAAAGCCAACTTGAGCCTTCGGCGAAGGTGAGCTAATAATTACACTCTCAGTATATTTTCCGTCCGCTAGTGGTGAGATTTCCTCCCCCTCCCCCGGAAGACTGGCTATATAGCGAGACCCCCCCCCCCCCCCCACTAAAGACTGGTTATGAAGGGAGACTTCCCCGGGAGAAGGCTCACTATATGACCAGTCTTCCGGGGTAAGTCTTGCTATATAACCAGCTTTCCTTGGGGGAGGGGGTCTCACTATATAGCCAGTCTTCCGTGGGAGGGGGTATCTCGCTATATAACACCGATGCTCTCACGCCCGTCCTGTTACAGTAAAATGAAACTACTTTAGCTCCTCTTCACACATCGAGAATGTACAATAAGATCTGGATTTGTTACAAATAATATAACGTCTGGTATGCCAGAGTGCAATAGCTTTATTACGGGGAATATACCATAAACACTCATCTGGTCAACATCGACATTCTACAAACAAAAAAAGTAGAATTAATAACACGTATCAACAAAATCACAAACAATGAAATTACTAGGATGAGGTGCGTGTGTGTATGGGTGTGTGGTGGTGGTGTTGTTGCATGAAAGGCAGCGGAACCTTGAATGACTTAAAATTCTTGCTATCCCAAACATGTGAACTATCTAAATCGATCAAATCGAAACACCTTATTCAATAAATAGTACTCTAGACAGAAACTACCAACCACGCGTTTTACTACGAAAATTTATAAATATATTTATGTTCTTCATCATATATAAAATCATATAAAACTCAAACACTTTCACAGCGCAAATGCAATAGACCTCGTAGAAAACAGACAGAAAAAAGAAAATTAAAACACACACAGAAAAAAGAAAATTAAAACAGACAGAAAGAAGAAAATTAAAACAAATAGAAAGAAGAAAATTAAAACAGACAGAAAGAAGAAAATTAAAACAGACACCTTCCTTTGTTAGCTACTGAGAGCTGATGAGCAATATTTTCTGCAACACAAGTCATCTTCGGCTGACTCCGGTTTCCACGTCCACGCTTTTTTGAAAATTCTACCACACACCTGATCATTGTCAGTAGCGCCGCCTCCGCGGAGGCTATGTACAATAAACATGGATCGCTCAGAATGGTTATAAGATAGGCATTTGTTTCCCCTTAATATTTGTGCTGAATCAATGTCAAAAGTCCCCAGGACCCCCCCCCCCCCCCCCCCCCCCCCAATTCTACGTGCCTTATATTTTAAGGATGACTTCCTAGTCATCCTCACAGAAGTATGAAGTATTATCAGCTAAAGGTTAAACTTGGAAAAGAAATGATTAAGCTGCACTCTATTTTTTATATAATACCCCCCACCCTTTAAAGTTCTTAAATACGATATTTTACAGACACGATTTTTATATGCTCTGTTCTCTCAATGACAACAGTCCTGTATCAAGAACTGGGTCAATGTGGACTTTAAATCTATTCATACAGGAGATAACATTCTACATTGTGTACACGGGAACGATCACACCACAGTATTTAAAGCACGGGACTACACTGAAGGTCGAAATATCACGGAGGCCATGTTGGATTTGTAGGTAAGACAAAATGATATACACATTACAGTGTCATCTAATTGTTATGGCTGTTAAGCTGTGTGTTTGAATGAGTAATGAAATTAACAAGATAGGTTGGCTAACACTGATCATCATAATTTATAGAATTTTATTCGAAAAAAAAAAGGGGGGGGGCTTCCCCTTTATTAATGCATACCTGATTTTTGTTCACAGTATACTACAGACAGATGTTTTTAAGCTATCTCAATGACAACATTTGTGTACACCAATGCTATATCAAGAACTGGGTCATTGTGAAATTTAAATCTATTCATACAGGAGATAACATTCTACATTGTGTACACGGGAACGATCACACCACAGTATTTAAAGCACGGGACTACACTGAAGGTCGAAATATCACGGAGGCCATGTTGGATTTGAAGGTAAGACAAAATGATATACACATTACAGTGTCATCTAATTGTTATGAATGTATAATATATTTGTTTGCATGATCAATGGCATTAATAAGATAGGTTGGCTAACAATGATCATCATAATTTCTAAATTTTATAATAGGGGGGGGGGGGGGGGGGTATATCCTTCTGATTTATGATTAATTATTATGAATAGCTATAGATCTGACGTAATTCTAACGTGTAAATTGTTTGATTTAACCGGTCACATGTAACATACATATATTGAAGTTTATATTCTACATCTGAAAATTAACTGTTCGTTTCTTTATTGACAGTGAACTACTAATGCGACCCCGACACTAAAAATGCACCCCCGGCGCAGTGCCCAGGACGTCCTACTGTGTGACTCCTGTGAAACTGTCCCCCTGCAGAGTCACTGCGAAGTCTGCAATATAAATCTCTGTACTAACTGTGTAGGTAAACATCTCTTGGATTCGTCTAAAAGACACAATGTTGTTCCCTATAAACAAAAAAAGTCTACTATCTACCCAGAATGTCCGAAACACGCCGACAAACTCTGTGAACTTTACTGCGAGAAATGCGACGTTCCTGTCTGCATCACCTGCGTCTCCTCAGATAAACACAGAGGTCACAAAATATCAGATGTTTTGAAAAAACTCGGCTCCAAAACACAAAGTTTACGAAAAGATTTGGAAGAACTCGAGACCAGAATATGTCCCCGATATGAAGAAATGGCCTCCGATGTCCAAACTGAAAAAGCCGAGTTACAAACGAACTACGGAAAACTGACCACAGCTGCCGATCAACAAGGAGAAATCTGGCACCGAGAGGTCACCGCCATTGTCAACCAACGCAAATCTGACATTGCGGAGATGAAAACTAAACATATGGCTGCCTTAGATAAAAACACAGATGAAATCACGCACAGTATTACTGAACTCAAACAAATCATTCTAAACCTGAAGGCAATATTAGACTCCAATGATGTCTCTCTAATCTCTACCTACAAATCTAGGAATAACGAGTTCAGAAGATTGCCTCCTAAAGTGCGAGTTACATTACCAAGTTTCTCACCTCAGAAAATAAACACAGAACAGCTCCGTGAAATGTTTGGTTCTCTGTCATCATTATCCATTAACACAGAAGAACATGGCGACACAATGAAGTCAGCAGAAGCTGTATCGTCTCCTCCAGTCAAACCACTGCTTGATGAACCGCGCCTCACCGCCACCATAAACCCTGGGTATCCACCACGCAGTGTTAGCTGTCTCAGTGAAGATCAAGTCTGGACATGCGGGGATAACGAAATCATGGAGCTCCTCAACCTCCAGAGTGAACGACTGACATCAATAACAACCAAGTCAGGGAACAGACCACTGGACATAGCAGTGACACGGGACGGAGATCTTATTTATACTGACTATGATAATAACACTGTAAACATAATGAAGAATAAACAGACACAGACCGTGATCACACTACAGGGGTGGACACCTCTCTATGTCTGCTGTACCGCCTCTGGTGATCTCCTGGTTACCATGGACAGTAATGATGTCAAACAATCCAAAGTTGTGCGTTACTCTGGCTCCACAGAGACACAAAGCATTCAGTTTGATGATCAGCGTCGTCCTCTCTATTCATCTGGTGACATTAAATACATCAGTGAGAACAGGAACCTGGATATCTGTGTGGCTGACTGGGGAGCTAAAGCAGTAGTGGTGGTCAATCCGTCAGGAAAACTCCGATTTAGATACACGGGTCATCCCTCTAATACCAAGTCATCATTTAGACCAGCCGGCATCACTACAGACAGCCAGAGTCACATCCTGACAGCAGACGTTGACAATGACTGTATCCACATCCTAGATCAGGACGGACAGTTCCTCCGTTACATTGATGATTTACGCTGGCCATGGGGTTTATGTGTGGACATCAGAGACAACCTCTTTGTGGCTGAGTGTTACACTGCTAAAGTGAAGAAAATCCAATATCTATCTACACAGTGTTAATTACACATCTACACACTCTGTTAATTACATCTATCTACACAGTGTTAATTACAGCTGTGTGTGATTACACCAGTGTTAATTACATCTACAAAAAGTGTCAATTACATCTCTAAACACAGTGTTAATTACAGCCGTGTGTTAATTACAGAGCTGTGTGTTAATTACAGCAGTGTTTGTGAGGTGTCACTACCCTGTGTATTGACACTGGAGATTTGTGGTGGTTTATTGGTGTCGGATTGAACATTATTCTGTTTGTTAATTATATCTTTTAATATCTGTATTATGTTTAAATGTTTAGATGATAGATAAACATGATTTAGAGTACAGTCTTACATTATTACTGAGTACTTACTTACATTTGTAGTACATCTGATCTTGATCACAGATCTACAGATTCAAGGTCACAGTCTTCTGTTTATTATCAATAACATCACAGCACAGTCCTACAAAATCAACACAGATAAATACAATCATATCAAACAGTTGTTTGCATTTACAAATTTATTCATATTTTAACTCAACAAGTTCTAGATTTTTTTGTTTGTTTGATGCCCTTCTGAGAATTTTTCACTCATATTGAGACATCACCAGCTGTAGGTGAAGCGTCATAAATTTAGACCCATGGATAGAGCTCAAGGCCGTAGCAGTGAGTGTTCTTTTAATATGTTTGCTGTGACATGGGACTTCTGTTGTTAAGGTCATATCCAAGAGACCCACTCACTTCTACATGCTGAGCATTTGGTGAATGTGCAATTACTACCTAAGTTTACATCTTATTTTATTAAATAGCGAGTGAGACTCAAACTCACGACTTCTCGATTATGAAGTGAGCACTGAAACCACTGAACTAGAACCAACCCTGTCCAGATTTAAATTGGTCTATGGTGACAAACATTTTAGTACTGAATACTGCACTAAAATTGTATGAAATATCAGACCGACAGAGGGGTGAGGTGGGGCAGGAATATTGTTTTTGTCCTGTCTGTCATTTTGTCTGAAACTTTAATCTTTGAACAGTAAATGCTAGGGCTTTGATATTTCACATGAGTATTCCTCGTGACAAGATCTTTCTGTTCATACCAAAATTTTTGACTTTGTGACCTTGATGTTGGACCTCAACTTTTGATTGATTGATTATATATTGTGTAACGTCCCTCTGGAGAATCTTTCACTCATATGGAGACGTCGCCATTGCCGGTGAAGGGCTGCAAAATTTAGGCCTATCCTTGGCGCTCGGGGCCTTTGAGCAGGACGGGATCTTTTACGTGCCACACCTGCTGTGACACGGGACCTGTTTTTGCAGTCTCATCCGAAGGACCACCCCATTTAGTCACCTCCTACAACAAGCAAGGGGTACTGAGGATCTATTCTAACAACTCAGATCCTCACGGGGCCTCAACTTTTAAAAAAATCTAACATTGGCCTTTTAAATGAAAAGTATTAGGGCTTTCATATTTCACAAAAGTATTGCTTGTGGCAAGACCTTTCCGTTGATACTAAAGTCTTGATGTTGACCTTGGCATTTGACCTACTTTTAAAAATGTTGACATTAGCCATAACTTCTATATGGTAAATACGAGGGATTTCATATTTGGTATGAGTATTTCTTGTGACAAAACCTTTCTATTGGTATTGATAGTTGACCTTGACCTTGGCATTTGACCTACTTTTTATAAACTTTAACATTGGCATGACCATCATTGCAATTTGCCATTATGGGGGTATTTGTGTTTCACAAACACATCTTGTTTTTTATATTTCTGAGTGATGAATAATATAGAATGGACAATTCACCAAACAGCAAGGTTGATTGATATAATTGGAAACTAAAGCTGATCTACAAAACAAGTGACCTGATTTTGGGACATTAAGACTAACCATCATTTATCTGGCCCACACTGTTTGGAAGTCCAGCAGACTGGTCTTAGTGTGGGTCCTGGGATTTAGCGGAAGTCCAGCAGACTGGTCTTAGTGTGGGTCCTGGGATTTAGTGGAAGTCCAGCAGACTGGTCTTGGTGTGGGTCCTGAGATTTAGAGGAAGTCCAGCAGATTGGTCTTGTGTGGGTCCTGGGATTTAGTGGAAGTCCAGCAGACTGGTCTTAGTGTGGGTCCTGGGATTTAGGAAGAACTCTATACATCCAGTCCATTTTGACCAGTATCTTTCAGATCTGTTTAAAAAATTCTTATATTATTTAAGATAAATTCTTTAAAACCTGCATGCGGGACAAAAGAAGATTTCAACAAGAGGCCCATAGGTTACAGTGCTCACCTGAGTCACCTTAGTCCAATGCTCTTCATCAGAAGATTTTCAAAAGAGTCTTTACCTTCGTTATTCACATGGATTTTCTTCTACTCCACCCCAAGCCCCATCATAGGGTCCCGCTGATCATGACTCTATTGTAATAATTTTACATCTCCACACCCCCCCCCCCCCCCTTACAATCCCATGCAAACAATTGAATTCATATTGTAACCCAACCTTACCCCGTGGACAACATGAATCTACACTACCTGAGGATGTTCGCATATTAATATCACTAATGCTGGTCCTGCTGCTCATGACAATTAGATTTTTAAATATTTTCTTCTTCATATTCTTTGTAAAACTCTGTTCCCTTATTAAGGTTCAACCCCAAGCCCACCCATGGAGGAGGATTTGAAATTGAATCTGCACTATTTGAGGATGTTTACATATTAGCATTACTAATTATGGCTCTGCTCCCCTTGAGAAGACAATTTAAATACTCTTTTCCTATCAATTTCCATGTAAAATATATATATATATATCCCCTGTTGTGGCCCAACCTATCTTCAGGGGAATTAATCTCTAGTTTTCAACAAATCTGAATCCACTCTATATGACAATGCTTGCCTACTAATATGACCGAACTGCTCAGGACAAAAAGATTAAAGACTCTTTATTCCTATGTAAAACTTTGATCCCCTATTGTGGCCTCACTCTGCAGCTGGGTATCACAGATTGAACAAACTTGAATTTTTACGTCCTGAGGATACTTGTATATTGAGACAACTAATTATGGCCTTGCTGGTTCTGAGAAATTTTCCCAATATATTCACATACATGTATAAAATTTGTTCCCTATATCTGTATATGAATCCCAACCCTTCAACCCCCCCCCCCCATAAAAAAATTGTGAAGACCCAGCTGTACTTGATAGAAGAATTTGAAAAACCTTTTCCTTTATATGTGTACTATATATCCCCCATGTAAACTTTGGCCCCATTTTACAGCCTCAGCCCCATCCTAAACCCAGAGCCCATAATATGAAGAACTTTAATCTACACTCATTAAGGAAGTTTTCACATTAGATTCACCTTTTCTGGTCCAGTGTTTCTTGAGAAGAAGATTTTTAGAATATGCCACTATATTTTCCTGTTATTTACAACTGATCATGCATTTCTATATCTATCCTCACCTCTGCTAACTTTTCAGTCTCTTTTCTCAACATTTCTTAATTATCTCCCCTCTGAAAAGGACATGCCTCTGAAAAATTTGAATTTCTTTACTTAAGGATACTTTTTGGCATATTTGGTTGAAATGTTTGGTTCTTGAGAAGAAATAATGTATAAAGTTTACAGACAAACAGACAGACTGATCGGAAAACATTCTGATGCCAAACAGAAAAACTGACTAGAGTGTGTCACAACACACCCTTTGACTAAATCAAATACCATTCTAAGATATACTTGTTGTAGCATTTACATAGTCATTTTTCTTCTGATCTTTGACAAAGAAACATCTTTAAATAATGATTCTATAACACTCTAGTGTTTCTCATATTACCAACACTCTACTACACAGTACTGGGAAGGATCTGGAGTTCTCAGCATTCAGCTGGAGTCAATCTATCTGGCTCCTGGATTGTGGTGTGAACAAACTAGAATCTACAGTAAATAAGGATGTTTGCAATTAATTTGACAAATTTCATACAGACCTTATTGATCACCTGAGAATTAGTTAAAAGTATCACTAGTCTTAAGGGCTATGGAATCTTTTAAAAATTTCATGTTTTGCAAATCTATTAAAGCTAAATTCTAATATTCAGCAAAAGATGTGTTCTTAACATTTAAAGCACCCAAAAGTGCCTATACTGATGAGAGATTTTACGCAATATATGTAACATTAACACAATGTGACTAATGCGGACCAGTCCTGGAGTCAACACCTTGAGGTTGTGAAATGAACCATTTAGATCCATCTTTTTATGTTTTTCCTGAATATGCATATAAGGTATATACCACATCAGCAAACTTTAACAAGTTTTTCAAATGATGAAGACAATCACCTCAATAATTCTGGCCCACCCTGGAACCAAATCCCTCACCCCCTAGGATCATGAACAATTTACTATTTTGGTAAAGGAGTACCTAACCCTTCTAAATATCGATTCACTTTAGTTGTGATTTAGTATCAATAGGATTACTATGTAAGTGTTTACACATATACACTAAATATACCAAGTCTGATCCGTCCCTGGAGTCAGAACCTCTACTCGGTGAATATGAAATTTACAATTTTGGTAGAGACACTCCTATTCTATACCACTATGCATTTAAAATTTTTCTTTAAAGATCTGTAGTTGTAGAGAAGAGTTTTGAAAATTGGTCAATATTTGGTGTACTGATATCCCAAAAAGACTTCACACCAAATTTGACAAGAATTTAAATGATAGTTATCAAGAAATTCATAATATTCAATTGTTAACACATTTAATTACTGACCATTTTGGCCCCATCCTGATACCCAAACTCCTACCCCTAGGATCATTAAATTTACAATTTTGGTAAAGGGTTATCTGCTCTTTGTTTCAATTTAGTATCAATAGCACTAAGTAAAGCAGATGCTATTTCAATGTTTTATACACCAACACTTATATATACCAAGTTTGGCCCCACCCTGGGGTCAAAACCTCTACCCCGGGGATCATGAAATTTTACTATTTTGGTTGGCACTTCTGCTCTATATTACTGTATGTGTTTAGTTTTTCTTACAGGTGAGAGGTTGTAGAGAAGATATTTCAAAAATATTTCAATTTTTGGCAGTTTTTGTGCCACCCTAAGCCCCAGGGGGAGGAGGAGTCCTGAAATCTACTATTTATGTCTCTTTGTCCTAAAGATGCTTCATACCAAATTTTGAAAAGAATTTGAGTGGTAGTTATCAAGAAGTTAAGAACTTTCATTTGTGGCAGCCTGGCAAGTTGGTCTCTTGGTGAAGGGTACAAGAGTAAACCTGGCCAACTTCATGGTCAGCAAAGTAGAGGGTGGACAGGAGCTGCAATCTAGGGCCTATCCATGCAGTATCTGTGGCAGAGGTGTCAGGGCCAACTCCATCGAATGCACCTGGTGCTGCAAGTGGCTACACCAGAGACGCACCGGCATGAAGGGGAGACTGATGTCATCAGAGAGTATCTGAGTGCAAAGGATACCTGCTCATCAATTTGACACATTGTGGTATTGTGAGTTGTTACAAAACTTCTCTTATATATTCCTATGTAAAACTTCAAAACTTTAATGTTGTAGTTTGAATTAAAATCTTAATTATATACAAAAGTTGTCATGCAAGTGTCAACTTTTCTGGCAGAATTATTGTGAAGAAGATTTTTGAAACTTTCCACAATTTCCCATTTATCTAATCTTAAAAGAGATCATGGTCCTATATTTGAATAAAACAAGATGTGTTTGTGAAACATTACGTACCTATGCCCCTGGATTACATACCAACTATTGACACAGATTCTGACTGTGGTATATTCCGTTTACCTGTTAAAGACAGAGGACTCAGGGTGGGTTTGACCGGTCAACAGGGAATGCTTACTCCTCCTAGGAACCTGATCCCACCTCTGGTATGTCCAGGGGTCCGTGTTCGCCCATCTCTCTGATTTGTATTTCCTATAGGAATTACGAGATTGAGTATTGCTTGCTATCTTAGCCTTTTTTTCAACAAAGTAAAAGTGACAGGCATTGCAGTTTTTTTTTAAATTTTCAAAAACTTGGTCAGTCATCATTGTCAAAGTCCTATGGTCAACAAATCTGGTACCATTGGAGAGGTTCTCTCACACATTTCTTGCACATGCTTAGTATAACATAAGGTCCATGGGGCCACATCACTCACCTGAATCAACTTGACCCTGCTTTTGTTCAGCTGTTGTGAATTTTCATCAATCTCTATTCCCATGAAAACTTTTGACCTAATATTGTGGCCCCAAAGGATCACAACATAACTGGAAAGGAATTCACATTACACAGAAATGCCTCAACACCAATATGACTGACATGATATTGCTATTCGGATAAAACCAAGATCATAGATTATGATAGAATATCAAAGACCTTGCCATAAAAAATTCATATACAACATGTGAAAACTCATCTTCAATAGTTGAGTAGGTATAGAGTAGATCAGACTTTTATCAAAAGTAGATCAAACTCCCAGGTAAAGGTCACAAAGTTTAAACACCAAAGTATATCAGGCTCTACCATAAAACATTGTATACAAAATATATAAGCTTTACCTCAGAGAGATGTTGATTAGATATATCAGGCTCTTACCATAAAAAACTATATACAAAATATATAAGCTCTACCTCAGAGAGATGTTGATTAGGTCAGCCATTTTGTTTTAAGAAAGTAGGTCACAAGATCAGTACAACTGTATCACAAGGTCTTGTTATAATGAATCTATATACAGAATATGAATGCCAGACAGACAGTGAGTACTTTGAATAGTTTTCAAGATACATAATAGATTACATTTTCTTAAAAGTTGGTCAAATTTTAAGGTCACAAGGCTGATGGTTATACTACAGTAAAAGGACTTGTCATAAGAACCCCGTGGGGATCCAGGTTAGAATAGGTCCTCAGTACCCCTTGCTTGTTGTAAGAGGCGACTGAATGGGGCGGTCCATCGGATGAGACCATAAAAGCTGAGGTCCCGTGTTACAGCTGGTGTGGCATGACAAAGTTCCCTCCCTGTTCAAAGGCCCTGAGTGCCAAGCATAGACCTAAATTTGCAGACCTTCATCGGCAATGGTGACGTCTCCATATGAGCGAAAAATCTTGAGCAGGACGTTAAACAATATATAATCTTGGCATAAGAAATTTCCCTTTTGAATGGGGCATGGCCCTTCATCTGAACAAACATGAATCCCCATCACCCATGAATGATTTGTACCAAGTTGGATTAAAATTGGACCTGTGGTTCTGGAGTACAAAGTTTACAAACAGATGGACAGACAGACAGATAAATGATGATCAGAATAGCTCACTTGAGCTTTCAGTTCATAAAAATGTGACACACCCTAACCTCTGGGGTCATGATTTCAACAAATGGAATCTGCACTACCTCAGGATCCATATACATTCATTTGATTTCATGGTCTTACTATTTGGAAGATGGTATCAAAATTTATTTCCTATATATTCATTTGCAAAACCTTGATCCCCTATTGTGACCCTCATTCTATCTTCTTGGGCTATGATTTAAACAATTTATAGTCTACACTTTAGTTAGAAAATTTTCACAAAATTTAATCTTTTCCAGCTCAGTGATTCTTGGGAAGCTTTTTAGATTAGCAGACACCATGACATTCTTTATATCACTATCTGCCCTACGAGAGGTGCATGGTCCTTCATTTGAACAATTCTAAAACCCTTCACATGAGGATGCTCTGTAGGGATGAAACAGTATACCATGGTATCGGTTCTCTGCGGTATAAAATGTCTGGTTTGGCTTTGGTACAAAATGTGTTATTTTTGGTTCAATATAGGTTATTTATTTGTGGACAGAGCTTTAAATTTTCCTTTTCCGGTCGAGAACGAGATTCAAACAGATTCAAATGGCAGATTCCAAGACAGTAATAAAGATGGTTGGTTGATTGTTTACATCCTGTTGAGAATATTTCACTCATATTGAGACGTCACCAGCTGTAGGTGAAGCACCACAAATTTCGACCTATGCTCAGCGCTCAAGGCCGTAGCAGTGAGAGTTCTCTAATATGCCAAAACCTGCCATGACACAGAACCTCCATTTTTAAGGCCTGAAAGACCGAAAGACCTGTGATTCTTACTTCTAAATGCCGAGCACTTGCGAAGGAGCATTCACTACTTAAGTTACCTTGACTGGTCAATAAAGACAGTAATAACAATGATGTTAACGGTGGACTGGGAGCTACATGTAACATCAATGTAATATTGTCATTCCTGATGATCTTATAGGATGAGTACTTACCGGTCCATGTTAAACTAGTGTGATGATTAGGCAGACCATCCTACTAATCTAATCTAGTCAGACAATGATTTTATATTGCTTTCTTGACATGAAAGGCTCGTTTTTTTGGAAAAAATGCTTTATTTAATATGACTGTCTCATATAAAAAATAACGGTATTATAGTGAAATATTGTGATACATATCGTATCATTAGTTAGGCGTATTGTTTCAACCTAATGCTCTGTACCAAGTTTGGTTGAAATTGATGCAGTGGTTGAAGAAACCAAAAACTGTGAAGTTTACAGACAGATAGATGGACTACAAAGTATAGGTTATCAGAAAAAAAAATCACTTCAGCTCTGCTCAGGTGAGCTAAAACATTTCACTCTTTTGACACCTAGAATAATACTACCTAAATTCCTGAATTAAAATTTGTGTGCTGCACTATGCTGCAGGGGCATATTTTCCTGTCTGTGATAACACAGGATTTCTCCATCTTACTTAACCAGCATGACCGGTAGTGGAATTTCTGCCAATAATTTGACCAGGTACACCATCATCATCCTGCAAATCAAGGATAATGACATTAGAATTATGGTGTTGCCAAAATATTAATCACCAATTTCAACTCTTTTCCCACAATAGTTCTGAGGAGGGGGTAATTTTCATAAAAATTTGGTTATTGAAGCTAGTTATATTGAGTGTGGGGCAAAATACCTACAATATGTGATCCAAGAGTGGTGGATTTTCATTTACAACAATTACCTACAACATGTGATCCAAGAGTGGTGGATTTTCATTTACAACAATTACCTACAACATGTGATCCAAGAGTGGTGGATTTTTATTTACGAACTTTAAAACATGCTTATATTTATAGCCATAATAATATATTGGACGTCTATGTGTTGCCATACTGCCAAAATTATCAATCACCGATTCAAATGCTTGCCTATGGATCTTTAAAGCTGATATTACCCTGGTATGACCAGGGGTCCGTGTTTGCCCATCTCTCTGATTTGTATTTTCTATAGGAATTAGGAGATTGAATACTGTTAGTTATCTTAGCCTTTTCATTAATAATCTGATGAACAAATGATTGGGACTTCTCTGTGTATGTTGTGGGGGGGAGGCATACTCTTCTGTCTTTGATGATACAGAATCTGTATGTTGATACACTGTGATTGTCCTGCAAATAAACAGAAGTGAAATTAGATTTTTGAAATTTAAAATGAAGTTGTAGGGCATTTAAAGCACTGTACAGGTCTACAACGTGTGAATTACTGATCCATGACTGGTGGATATCATTATCCAAGACTGTCGGATTTCATTATCCAAGACTGGCAGATTTCATCATCCAAGAGTGGCAGATTTCATTATCCAAGACTGGCGGATTTCATTATCCAAGAGTGGCAGATTTCATTATCCAAGACTGGCGGATTTCATTATCCAAGAGTGGCAGATTTCATTATCCAAGAGTGGCAGATTTCATTATCCAAGACTGGCAGATTTCATTATCCAAGAGTGGCAGATTTCATTACAAACTGAAGGCAAAACTCACTACATATGATCAACGAGTGGTAGATTTTTTTTTTACTTACCAAGACAGCACCATTAGCAGGGAATAATGAAAATCAACTCTCTAGGAAATAAGTGGCACTAATAATTCTCATCTTTGTACAAAGCTAAAGGTTTAGAGGTACAGGGTATTTTCAACAAAGTAAAGAAGTTTCAGTTTATGAGACACAAAACTCAGCCTTAATGATTACACACAAATTTCCAAATTCTATTTTCCCATTTGTAACATTCACAAAGCTTATCCAACATATTTCGAATGGTCAGCAAAAAACTTTAATGTCACTTGTTGAGTTACAAATGGGAAACAGCACTCACAATTCTTTGTTTTTTGTTCACATACTGATTGCTTAAGGCCAAAATAAAATATAAGTGTGTTTCCGGTTTTCTGACCCTACTATAGTTTTGCTGCCAACCCTAAATATTTTATTGATGAAATATATAAATAAAATGAAAAGCCAGAAATTTTCAAACAGGAAATATGTTCTTTTTGTGTTTGAGATTCTGGATCATCAAAATGCTTGAAAAGTATTTGTAATGTACAGAATACGTATTCAAAGCACATCAAAATCTAAGATTTCGAATGAAATGATTTAATAAAATAAATGTTTTATCTACCTACCCTACCTAATTTTTGGAGAGTGAAATAGTAAACACACATATATTTTATTTTGGCCTTATAGAAAATATGCGTAAAAAAGAGATTTGACAAACACCCAAAACTCTTTGTGTTCAGAATTAACTTGTAAAATGAAAAAAAAAAAAAATCTGCTTTAAATGAAATTTTTAATAGTATATTTAACCCAATTAAATAAACACATGACACAAGCCTTGCATACACAACAAAGATTTGCATTTGTGAGCTCTGTATCTCTCTTGTAACTTGACAACTGACACTGAAACTTTTGCTGACCATTAGAAATACCTTAGTTAAGCATTGTAAACATAAAGAATGGCCTTTTCGCCGCCACAGTTGCCGGCCTCTTGGGAAGAGGGGGGGGGGGGGGGGGGGGGAGGGATTAACGATTTTAACAATTCTTTTTATAGATTAAATAAATTTTAATCGTCCCCCTACTTTTCGCATATTAGTCAAACCTGACTGTGTCGAGATATGCTACAGACAGAGAAAAAGTATCCAGACATTCTGATTGTACCGAATGGTCAATGCTGTACGCGTTCATTACCTTGTAAGCAGTTTCCAGATTCAGCGTCCATTTCTGAAAGTGTCGTCTGGTTTATCAAGAAAGACAACTTTTGTTTCTTGTTGTAGTAGTAGCATGCAGAAACTGCAGGAGTTGTAGTTCTTGAAACATCACTGTTCCTTGTGTGAAACAGGGCAGTTTCAAGTCAAAACCCGGACCTTTTAAGACTGAGGTGAACATAACATTGTCAAACAAGTATCCCCTTTTAACGTTCTCAGTCATTCAATATTTTTTTGATACCACCAAACATTTTGATCAATACACATCTACTCAAAGTACACAAAATGGCCCAAAGCTACAAAATCAACTTGACGCACGCGTCAAAGGCATCAGACCGCAGAAGACAGGAAAGAAATTATGTTCTATTTTCTTCTTCTTTTTTGTAGGTCGGACCACACTGACGATAGACATTTTGTCCGTGCAGCCTTCAGGATGAAGAGTTCAAAAGGTGAAATCAAACGTAACGAGAGGCCCTACTATTGTGGCATATTTGCACTTTAATTAATATTATAAATCTTAATTGCTATAGTAAGCAAAATTCGTCAGTAAAAACGATTTGACGGACAAGGATAACGACTTATTAAAGAAGTTTTCATACACTTGCATATATTACTAATTTTGCGAATCCGCAAAAATAGTTTTAAATCCACAAAACACTGCACCACTTCCTGTACGTCACATCAGTGAAATATATTAAACCCGAATCAAGCGTAGTACAAATTGAAAACTATGTTTATTGCATTTTAAAGTTAATTTTAAAACTTTATAACTTTGTAAAGGAGTAAATAATGATTGTGAATTGTGTTCATGCAAGCAAATTTGAAGGAATACAGTTTTTTGTTTTGTTTGGGTTTTTTTTTATTTATTTTTTTTTAATTGTTACTTTTGTTGTTGTTGTTGTTGTTGTTTTCTTTTGTTTTATTTTGGGGGTGAGTGGGTTGTTTTTTGTTTTGTATTTTGTTTTTGTTTTGTTTTGTTTTCTTTTTTTTTTTTTTCTTTTTTTTAACTTTGTTTTTGGTGGGTGGGTGGGTTTTTTTCCCCTCCTGTAATTGGAAAATTCGGGGACAATTGCTTTTGATCTGTCTGTTTGCAGAGACTTTAACCTTGACCATAAGTTTGAATGAATATATTTCATTGTTTTTCTTCGGACAAGATCTTGCTTTGGCACCATAATTACATGTACTTTGCTGCCATACGGAGACATCAGTGTTTCACAAACACATCCTGGGTTTTTTAAACGTATAATGCATTTCAATATTCGATCAACCACGCTTAATTTTGGGTCTGAATCCATTTCACAGATTTGATATCGTAACCATGGCAACATGATATCCCTGAAATTCACAAATTTTGTTGTCAAGTTCTTATAGATGTTCTCCACTAAACTTTGTTGACTTTGAGTCAACGGTTCCAGAGAAGCTGATAATGTTCAGGTGTTTATGATTGATGAACGGATGAAAACTGCGACCCCCCCCCCCCCCAAAAAAATCATGAATTTAAACAAGTAGATAAATAAAATACAAATTTCATAAAATTGACCGTCTTGAAGTTACAAAGTTCTACTTTTATGGGAAGGGAGGGGCAAATTGATATTGGGAAAAGTCTTAACTGAAATTACAAACATGATATTAATGCATATTAACACGTAAGATGTAATTGTACTCTAGTGTGGTGCACTTAAACCAACAGTGTTCAAGTCTGGTCTAGCACTAGGAAGTTTGCATAATAGTTTTGATATGTACAGTGCTTTAGAGCGATTATTTTGATCGAATAGGGCGCTATATAAAATTATTATTATTATTATTTACTGTGTGGGGTTTTGATATTTATTGTGTGGGGTTTTTGATATTTACTGTGTGGGATTTTGATATTTATTGTGTGGGGTTTTGATATTTACGGTGTGGGGTTTTAATATTTATTGTGTGGGGTTTTGATATTTACGGTGTGGGGTTTTGATATTTACTGTGTGGGGTTTTTGATATTTACTGTGTGGGGTTTTGATATTTACGGTGTGGGGTTTTGATATTTACGGTGTGGGGTTTTGATATTTACTGTGTGGGGTTTTTGATATTTATTGTGTGGGGTTTTGATATTTACTGTGTGGGGTTTTGATATTTACGGTGTGGGGTTTTGATATTTACGGTGTGGGGTTTTGATATTTACTGTGTGGGGTTTTGATATTTACTGTGTGGGGTTTTTGATATTTACTGTGTGTGTGGGGGGTTTTGATATTTATTGTGTGGGGTTTTGATATTTACTGTGTGGGGTTTTGATATTTATTGTGTGGAGTTTTTGATATTTACTGTGTGTGGTTTTGATATTTACTGTGTGGGGTTTTTGATATTTACTGTGTGGGGTTTTTGATATTTACTGTGTGGGGTTTTTGATATTTACTGTGTGTGTGTGGGGTTTTGATATTTACTGTGTGGGGTTTTTGATATTTACTGTGTGGGGTTTTGATATTTACTGTGTGTGTGTGGAGTTTTGATATTTACTGTGTGGGGTTTTTGATATTTACTTTGTGGGGTTTTGATATTTACTGTGTGGGGTTTTGGTATTTATTGTGTGGGTTTTTGATATTTACTGTGCGGGGTTTTGATATTTATTGTGCGGGGTTTTGATATTTACTGTGTGGGGTTTTGATATTTACTGTGTGGGGTTTTGATATTTAAGGTGTGGGGTTTTGATATTTACTGTGTGGGGTTTTTGATATTTATTGTGTGGGTTTTTGATATTTATTGTGTGGGTTTTTGATATTTATTGTGCGGGGTTTTGATATTTATTGTGTGGGTTTTTGATATCTATTGTGTGGGGTGTTTGATATTTACTGTGCGGGGTTTTGATATTTACTGTGTGGGGTTTTGATATTTACGGTGTGGGGTTTTGATATTTATTGTGTGGGGTTTTTGATATTTACTGTGTGTGTGGGGGGTTTTGATATTTACTGTGTGGGGTTTTGATATTTACTGTGTGGGGTTTTGATATTTACTGTGTGGGATTTTTGATATTTACTGTGTGGGTTTTTGATATTTACGGTGTGGGGTTTTGATATTTACTGTGTGGGGTTTTTGATATTTACTGTGTGTGTGTGGGGTTTTGATATTTACTGTGTGGGGTTTTTGATATTTACTGTGTGGGGTTTTAATATTTATTGTGTGGGGTTTTGATATTTACTGTGTGGGGTTTTAATATTTATTGTGTGGGGTTTTAATATTTACTGTGTGGTGTTTTAATATTTACGGTGTGGGGTTTTGATATTTACTGATAACTACTGAAGCTCTATTGTGGCCTTTCAGGAAGCGTGGGAATGTGCCGCAAGTTAAATAAACATGATAAAGGTGGTTTATAAGTGGGTTTTTTTATTTCCCAACATGCATATTTTTTTTTCCAGCGTATCGAAACGATTACAAGAATACCAAACACGATATATGTTTCTCAGAAAACCTTTCTTTTTTTTTTTCATCCATACCTTACTTTAAAAAATATTCGTAAATTCACTCTTAGATAATAATTTGTTTAAATGTGAAGCAGTATTCTGTAAATGAAAAACATATTGCGTGTATTAGGGATCATCAATGATCACCAAAGCTCAAGCTCTCTCTCTCTCTCTCTCTCTCTCTCTCTGTGTGTGTGTGTGTGTGTGTGTGACACAATAAGTGTTTAAAGTTCAGAATTTCATCAATATATTATTTTAATACGCATGTAATCAGATTAATTTCATTTAATCTAGAAATTACAATGATGTCAATGATTAACAAAGTTAAATTAATCTAAACCATATATCGACAGTAGAATAGCCAAAAAGAAACCATCAAAATCATTTGAAAAAATAAATAAATTGTGCCCCGAGACTTATCAACTTTGACCGAGATTTTCATCAAAATGTATGCTTAATGCTTGTCTTGATAACGCTATGATCTGTGTATAACTTGTAAATTTCATGCGAACTCCGAGGGTCCTTGCCACTATAGAAATACATTACGGTTAGCTAATCCGTGTATTTGAAATAAACAAAGAAACGTTTGACTTCTAGCGAAAAGTGTGAAATTGGGTCGATGCGAGATACTCATGATAAACAAAGAGCGATTTGCGACTCAGTAAAAAGAACATTATTCCTATCAAACATTGTAGAAATTTATCCTTGGAATCGAAGCGAGGTGTTTAAAATTTTAATTATTCATCTGCAATCAGATTTCATTGTATAATCCAATACACACACACACACACACACATATATATATATACACACGTTGAGAGGGGATTCTAACACATCCGTATCATTCTTCATCAATAATTAAATGCCAGATCTGCAACGATTCAATAAATGCTTAATCCCATTCGGACATGATATGCTATAGTGAATAATGGATGCATCGATATATAAGAGATTAGAAAGCCCCTACCATATTCACAACTTGTTTTAATACCTTGATAGTAAATATTTATGTTCATGTTGGATTTATGAAAAATATGTGCTAAAAAGACAATGAAACCCTTAACCCGAACAGTACATAATGCTAAAAGTGTGAAAGGGGGGGGGGGGGGTAACTAGCTCCTACCGACACCCTATTCTCGTTTTTCATTGTCAAAAAGGAAGGAAAGAAAAGAAGAAAGAAACTTGTACACTGAAATTTGTTACAGATTGTAGTTTATAAGTAGCCAGGTTTTAACCGACAAAACATTTTCAATCGTCAAATAAGAGTTCTGTTTCATGGAAGAAAATCAATGTGGGTAATATATCAATTAATTTTCAACAATTCAGCATGCGGTATGATCCTACAATTAATCTTTCTCAAAATTCTGCATTCATATTGCGTTACTGAGAACAATTGTTAATTACAACAATTGTTAATTAGAACAATTTTCTTTCCTAAACTCCTCCTTTAGGTCTGCTATCTCCTCGACCCAATATATTTCACATTTTATTCTAAACGTCAAACACTTGATGTGTAAATTGCAAATACCCGCGGATTAGCTGACCGCGACCCCTTCTATTGTGTGGACAGGCCCTTTAAATTTGCATGAAATATACAAGTTATACATAGATCATTGTAATATCTACACAGTCCCGACATCCCGATATACAATTTTTTATTTTAAAAAAAAAAAAAGCTGTTAAATGACGGAACATGATCAGTGTGATTGAACTTTTTTTAAAGTCCCGTGTTAATGTTACTTGTATTTTTCAAAGTCTAAAGTTCTGGACAGACAAAAATGGAGAGAGAGAGAGAGAGTTGCAGTTGCACGGGGTGGGGTTAGAGTTTTCGTCAACTCGAAGTGCCTCAATCACCCTTCATTTTTTTTTAAATCACAGAGGAGTGGAGTCGCTACATGGATTGGATTCATAACTTTCAAGCTCGCATCTTACAAGTTTAATTTCTATACTGAATTAAAATAATGAAGGCAGCACTGAGAGAGAGAGAGAGAGAGAGAGAGAGAGAGAGAGAGAGAGAGAGGCCATCGTTAATTATTAAATATTCCAATTGTAGTAATTTTTCTTTTCATTTACTGAATACTAATTCACGAACTGTCAGTATTACTCATTATTATTATTAACGAGTGAATTTAAGAATATTTTAATGCAAAAAGTATAAAAGGTATTAAAATAAAACTCTTTAAGACCTTGATTCCTAAGAAACATAGATCGTGTTTGGTATCCTTGTAATCGTCTCGATCAGCTGAAAAAAATATATATCAGGAAAAAAAATTTTGATAAAAATGTTGTAAAAAAATAACCACCTTTATCATGTCTATTTAACCTGCGATACATTTCCACGCCTCCCGCATGACGACCAATAGTCCCAGTTCTTCTCAGCACCGACAGTATTTTCCACAGCACTTATCAGTAAATATCAGAACCCACAGTACAAACCACAGTAAATAGCAACCATTCTCAGCACCAACAGAAATTATCAGAACCAACAGTACAAATATCAGTAATCACCGGCACCTACAGCACCACAGTAACGGGATGTATTGTTTGTAACCACTGTTGTCACCATGTGAAACAAATAAAATTATTTTTGGGCTACTTGTGACGATATCAGCAGGTGGAACTTGTGTCATTAGTAACCCCCCCCCCCCCTCTCCTTCCTCTGGGACATCTATGAACTTGCTTTTTTTTTAACATTATAGTGCTTTGTAGGCAATTAATTTTTACTTTTTTAATTTACAAATTATATAAATTTAACCAAGCATTGATATATATGTATATATTGACTCATTGGATATGATCTAGTGCAGTTTCTGGATCACCTTTCTGGACCCCTTTTTTCAAATCACTGGATCCGCCTTTGCGTGTGCCGTATGATTAGCCCACAAAATTAAAACCTGTAATTTTTTTGTTTCTAATACATCTTTATTCCTCGTGTAAAAAGTATTAATATGTAGAAGAGAATTCGAGACTTCTTTCTATGTAACTTCCAGAATGCCGCACCACGGCACCCTAGCATTCGCATTAGCTGCAAAAACACTGATGTACTGCTATCGCCCGAGAGCGCCAGCAGTAATACCCAATCCGAGGTATGTATTCCTTCTTTAAATGTAAACCGTGAATTTCCACGTAGAAAATGCATAAACGAGGCCAAAACGGATGCTGTGGAGAATATTGAGCGATATTCCGTATTGTACCGAAGCTTGATGACGCGACGATTGGGACCTAACAGGATATCATGTGGCCATACAGTCTTCTTGATATCGAGTCGATATCGTTAGTCCTATTTTAGTAAATCTTAATTAAACAACGATATCGTATCGAACATGAATCGATATCGACACGATATCGTCGATACCGACAAGAAGAGAAATCATTTTGTAATCCAATTCTCAATAACCGTTAGATAAACGATCATGATTTGATATCGACACAATATCGATTCATTATCGTTTCTTTTACGGTTTCATATACGATATCGTCGATATCGATATTCGAACAACGATATCGTATCGACTATTGTTTCTATTTTCAATTCTCGATAACCTTTAGAGAAAAGATGTTGATTCGATATCGACACGATATCAACGATATCGACAAGAAGACAAAACACTTCTGTTACATTTTTCAAAAACCGTAAGAGAAACGATCATGGTTCGATATCGTATCTACATCGTGTCTTGGACATAACTCGCAACGCTCAATATAAGTTGTTCATATCTTAGAATTGACATCATTTGAGAAGTTGCACAGAGTTTATAAAGAAAAAAGATCTCTTTTAAAACACATTATTATTTTAATCTGGAATAGTAAGTTTGCAGTCCTGTTGTAAAGGACACCAACATAGCTGATTCCGACAAACATGTAATTGTGCTTGCATAAAAGTGTATCTCCACGTGTACGGCAACTTGCTACACTGTTGGGTCATATAGATCTATAAATAAAGACTCCAGTGGAATCGAAAGATCTCTCAGCCTTTTCTGTCAAATAGAAAAGTTTTTTTTTCTCGACTTGACGGAAAAAGTCCGAGGGTGCTCCCGTGGAAACGTACAATTGTGCACGTGTACGCTGACTGTTCCCCATAGTTCGTTGATACATTTTCTGTGTCGGCCTCGGGGTCTACGCAATGAATGTTTGAAAGTAAGTTTGGACGCAAGTGCAGTGGGAAAATATGTTAGGAATTTTGATAGGTGTGTCACGTACACGCAGGTCTAGATATGTGTACCATGCACCTTAGATATGTGTACCATGCACCATAGATATCTGTACCATGCACCATAGATATCTGTGCCATGCACCATAGATATCTGTGCCATGCACCATAGATATCTGTACCATGCACCATAGATATCTGTACCATGCACCTTAACGGCGTCATCTATTTTGTTTGTAGTTACAGGTCTCTTTCTGATGGAACAGATACTCTGAACTATGCAATCAATGATAGGTAAATTTGAAGATACATTGTAATGTTTTAGCTTGATGTACTTTGTAGTGGTTTAGCTTGATGCACTTTGTAGTGGTTTAGCTTGATGTACTTTGTAGTGTTTAAGCTTGGTGTACTTTGTAGTGTTTTAGCTTTCTGTACTTTGCAGTGGTTTTTGTAGTTTGTGATGTTTTTAGCTTTCTGTACTTTGTAGTGTTTTAGCTTGATGTACTTTGTAGTGTTTTAGCTCTTTGTACTTTGCAGTGGTTTAGCTTGATGTACATTTTGATGTTTAATTTTTTGTACTTTGTGATGTTTTTAGCTTTCTGTACTTTGTAGTGTTTTAGCTTTCTGTACTTTGTAGTGTTTTAGCTTTCTGTACTTTGTCGTGTTTTAGCTTGATGTACTTTGTACTGTTTTAGCTTTCTGTACTTTGTAGTGGTTTAGCTTGATGTACTTTGCAGTGGTTTAGCTTGATGTACTTTGTAGTGGTTTAGCTTGATGTACATTGTAGTGTTTTAGCTTTCTGTACTTTGTAGTGTTTTAGTTTGATGTACTTTGCAGTGGTTTAGCTTGATGTACAGTTTGATGTTTAAATTTTTGTAGTTTGTGATGTTTTTAGCTTTCTGTACTTTTTAGTGGTTTAGCTTGATGTACTTTGCAGTGGTTTAGCTTGATGTACTTTGTAGTGGTTTAGCTTGATGTACTTTGTATTGTTTTAGCTTTCTGTACTTTGTAGTGTTTTAGCTTTCTGTACTTTGTAGTGTTTTAGCTTGATGTACTTTGCAGTGGTTTAGCTTGATGTACATTTTGATGTTTAATTTTTTGTAGTTTGTGATGTTTTTAGCTTTCTGTACTTTGTAAGGTTTTGTACCTGTAAGTTTTGTGTACTTTCTGGTAGCGATATGATCTTCATGAAGGAGTATTCCTTTACACATCATTTCACAAAATTAATGTTATTATTATTACACTATCCTCGAACTTTTTATGAACATGATCACGTGGGACTGTGTGGCGATCTTCGTTTTTGTACTGTGTGATGTTTTAGCGTTCTATACTTTATAGTGCTTTAGCTTGATGTACTTTGTAGTGTTTTAGCTTTCTGTACTTTGTAGTGTTTTAGCTTGATCTGCTTTGTAGTGGTTTAGCTTGATGTACTTTGCAGTGGTTTAGCTTGATGTACTTTGTGGTGGTTTAGCTTGATGTACTTTGCAGTGGTTTAGCTTTCTGTACGTTGTTGTGTTTTAGCTTTCTGTACTTTCTAGTGTTTTAGCTTGATGTACTTTGCAGTGGTTTAGCTTGATGTACATTTTGATGTTTAATTTTTTGTACTGTGTGATGTTTTTAGCTTTCTGTACTTTGCAGTGCTTTAGCTTGATGTACTTTGCAGTGTTTTAGCTTGATGTACTTTGTAGTGGTTTAGCTTGATGTACTTTGTAGTGTTTTAGCTTTCTGTACTTTGTAGTGTTTTAGCTTTCTGTACTTTGTAGTGTTTTAGCTTTCTGTACTTTGTAGTGGTTTAGCTTGATGTACTTTGCAGTGGTTTAGCTTGATGTACTTTGTAGTGGTTTAGCTTGATGTACTTTGCAGTGGTTTAGCTTGATGTACGTTGTTGTGTTTTAGCTTTCTGTACTTTGTAGTGTTTTAGCTCTTTGTACTTTGTAGTGTTTTAGCTTGATGTACTTTGCAGTGGTTTAGCTTGATGTACTTTGCAGTGGTTTAGCTTGATGTACTTTGTAGCGGTTTAGCTTGATGTACTTTGCAGTGGTTTAGCTTGATATACGTTGTTGTGTTTTAGCTTTCTGTACTTTGTAGTGTTTTAGCTCTTTGTACTTTGTAGTGTTTTAGCTTGATGTACTTTGCAGTGGTTTAGCTTGATGTACATTTTGATGTTTAATTTTTTGTACTGTGTGATGTTTTTAGCTTTCTGTACTTTGTAGTGTTTTAGTTTGATGTACTTTGCAGTGGTTTAGCTTGATGTACATTGTAGTGGTTTAGCTTGATGTACTTTGTAGTGGTTTAGCTTGATGTACTTTGTAGTGTTTAAGCTTGGTGTACTTTGTGGTGTTTTAGCTTTCTGTACTTTGTAGTGTTTTAGCTTGATGTACTTTGCAGTGGTTTAGCTTTCTGTACTTTGTAGTGTTTTAGCTTTCTGTACTTTGTAGTGGTTTAGCTCTTTGTAATTTGTAGTGTTTTAGCTTTCTGTACTTTGTAGTATTTAAGCTTGATGTACTTTGTAGTGTTTTAGCTTGATGTACTTTGTAGTGTTTTAGCTTTCTGTACTTTGCAGTGGTTTAGCTTGATATACTTTGTAGTGTTTTAGCTTTCTGTACTTTGTAGTGGTTTAGCTCTTTGTAATTTGTAGTGTTTTAGCTTTCTGTACTTTGTAGTGTTTAAGCTTGATGTACTTTGTAGTGTTTAAGCTTGGTGTACTTTGTAGTGTTTTAGCTTTCTGTACTTTGCAGTGGTTTAGCTCTTTGTAATTTGTAGTGTTTTAGCTTTCTGTACTTTGTAGTGTTTTAGCTTGATGTACTTTGCAGTGGTTTAGCTTGATGTACATTTTGATGTTTAATTTTTTGTAGTTTGTGATGTTTTTAGCTTTCTGTACTTTGTAAGGTTTTGTACCTGTAAGTTTTGTGTACTTTCTGGTAGCGATATGATCTTCATGAAGGAGTATTCCTTTACACATCATTTCACAAAATTAATGTTATTATTATTACACTATCCTCGAACTTTTTATGAACATGATCACGTGGGACTGTGTGGCGATCTTCGTTGAAAGTTTGGTATTTGACATTTCGAAAATAAATGAATACTTACTGAATTAGTGTACATTTAAATATACAGGAAATGTATTCAACTTGGCAACCCCGACCCACTCCTCCTGAAAAAGGGCGTGATGGGTAAACTTTTTAAAACTTTCTAGTCAATTTTTGTCTGTTCAGAAATATTACACGCTCTAGTTAAATGTGATTTTGTGGACAGATGATTACATTTTAGACACTGTAAACATGACAGTCCATTTTTTGTAAAAGACCGACAATAATATTTCCATGCCTTCCATCAGCACCGTTTTGCTGGCTGCAAACTTCCACAATACTGGAAGACAACCTGACTGGCAAATTCCGGGAACAAGTAAACGTGTGCAGGGGTCAGAAATTCCGTAGGTACTAAACCAGAGTTCCGGGAAATTTCCAAAGAAGTGGTCAACCGTGTACAAATGCATGATTATTTTTCTTTTGTTTGTTATTGAAAACGTTCCTTCAAGAATTTTTCGTTCATATGTAAAAGTCGCCAACTGTAGCTGAAAGACCACAAATTTAGACCCATGTTTAGCGTTCAGGGACGTAGTACGGATCCTCCGTTTTAGAGTTATATCTGACCCCTGACCTCTAGCGTCGGGCGCTTTGTGAAGGAACAGTCACTACCTATGTTAAGGCGACTTCACCCTCATGTGATGTCATAACATTTTCCAAATTTTTAACTGATCAAACTTGGTGCGTGATAGAAATTTTATTCAATGGGTACAATTAAAAATGTAGTAAACTACATGATACCGAAATACTTGATATTTGCTATAAATGATCTTTTATCTACATTATTAAGATATCAAGGCAATATCTCTATGCTGGTCTTTATACAATAACTTCCTGATATTCACTTTTTTGGCAAATATTAAAATTCTGCTGGCCAAATGACGTTTATTGTAAATAAAGAATTCAGTGAAAAGAAAGGCTGCATTTTTTTCTGTTTCATTTACGTGTCACTTTCCATGTCTTCGCTCAGTATTTAGACGGTGGTGCAGGTTCCGTGTACTGGGGTGGTTCCGGAACCCCACCAGGAGGAGGGTACTGTGAGGGTCCAGTCGGGGGGTAAGCAGGATTAAGGGGCTGACCCCCATATCCATACCCAGGGTTTGCGCCATACGACCCACTTGTGTAGCCTACAGAAGTAGAAAATAAGAGATGTTTTTGATAAGGCTTAATCAAATAAAAAAAAAAATGCTGGGTGCGAGTATTTCTTCATATTCGTAAATTATCTATACATACCAGTGTCTGTATAATTGTGTAATTTGAATTGAAGCGTTTTAATCCTTACCATGTTTACTGTATCACAGGCTTTTTGTTAATGTGGTCATGTGATATAATTTTTATCATGTTCAGCGCCTTAGGGTAAATTTATTTTTATATAGGGCGCTATATAAATGCATATATTATTATTATATTATTATTATTATAATACCATGCTGCTGTGCATTGACAACTGTCATGCCCCCTGTCGAATTTCCAGGGTAGACAACTCGTCCTGTCATTCCACGGTTTTTGTTCATGATGTTACAACATACAACAATCAAAATGATCAGCATGGCGATTCCCGCCAGACATCCGATCACTATTCCGACAATGGCTCCGTAAGTCCTGTACAAAGAAAAAAAACATTCATTAAAAACACTGCAAACATTTTTAAACACACTGTAAACATTTGTGAAACACTGTAAACATTTGTAAAAATACTGCAAACATTTGTAAACCTTTGTAAACATTTGTAAAAATACTGCAAACATTTGTAAAAACTCTGTAAACATTTGTAAAAATCACTGTTAACATTTGTACATTTGTAAAAACATTGTAAACATTTGTAAAGATCACTGTAAACATTTGAAAGAACACTGTAAATATTTGTGAAATCAATATAAACATTAGTAAAAACACTAAACATTTGTAGAAACATTGTAAATATTTGCAAACACGTTGTAAATATTTGTAGAAAATACTCTGAATATTTGTAGAAACACTGTAAACATTTGTAAGGATCATGTAAACATTTGTAAAATCACTGTAAACATAGATATACACTAGACGTCAACCTATGCAAGCACGGGGTATATAAAATAATTACAGTGAATTGGCAAGTAGAAATCAGACATTTGAGTTTTGAAGCCTTGACTGAAAAGTATATATGAGCCGTCCCATGCAAAAAGGGCCCTTATGGTAAAAAATTTCAAAAATCATTTTTTTGATGGATTATGATAAGTAATGATATAAAAAAGCAACATATGAAGTTTGGTTCAAATATTCAGCATATTTACTGAAATATAGACTATCAAAGATAAGGAACATATTTAAATGACGTTACAAAAATAAAGTTACAAATATGACGTTATCACACACAGTTTAATCATTCTTCAGGAAATTCCGGACATGTTGTGTCTTTAAAACATTCCCGGACATGAGGCCTGATGTGCCTGTAGAGGTATTCTTGCCTCTCTTGACTTAACCCGCCAGGCAATATCGCTGGTGGTAGATTCGCATTGATATAGTCATCTTTGGTTAAAACGAGAGGGACCTTGTCGCCATCTGCATCTGTGCTGCATAAGACAAGTCCAGGCTGAACTCACCTCTAAAAAGTCCATATTTTCTTCTTCTCAATTTCATATATCTTTCTGTGTTGTTTTACATGTTTCAGGTTTCAAAATTCGTGTAAATATCAGCAACGTTACAAACAAAAGTAACAGACGCAACTTGCAAATGATGACGTTAACTTTACCAGCGTTTTTTTCATTATGACGTCGAAATACTTAAGGGCCCTTTTCGCATGGGACGGCTCATATATAATTGATAAATATATGGAGGCGGGAAATTTTTTTTTTTTTGAAGTGGATGTTGTACACTGAATAATGCAAAAAAGTGATGTCTCCATATAAGTGAAATAGTTTTTTAAAAATTAAACATTTTAAACACATGCAAAAATTTTAGAAATTAATTTTTATGAATACTTGATACCAATTCTTATCATTATAAATACATGATACCAAATCTTATCATTATAAATACATGATACCAAATCTTATCATTATAAATACATGATACCAAATCTTATCATTATAAATACATGATATCAATTCTTATCATTATAAATACATGATACCAAATCTTATCATTATAAATACATGATACCAAATCTTATCATTATAAATACATGATACCAAATCTTATCATTATAAATACTTGATACCAAATCTTATCATTATAAATACATGATACCAAATCTTATCATTATAAATACATGATACCAAATCTTATCATTATAAATACATGATACCAAATCTTATCATTATAAATACATGATACCAAATCTTATCATTATAAATACATGATACCAAATCTTATCATTATAAATACTTGATACCAAATCTTATCATTATAAATACATGATACCAAATCTTATCATTATAAATACATGATACCAAATCTTATCATTATAAATACATGATACCAAATCTTATCATTATAAATACATGATACCAAATCTTATCATTATAAATACATGATACCAAATCTTATCATTATAAATACATGATACCAAATCTTATCATTATAAATACATGATACCAAATCTTATCATTATAAATACATGATACCAATTCTTATCATTATAAATACATGATACAGTAGTTATGTTACGTGAACCGATTCAACTGATTCGATCCTAAAGAGCTTGTTCTGCGTATGGTCAGTTTTTCAATCAAGTCAGGCTACTGAAAAATAACTTGATGATGTTACAGAGGTTTAAATAGCCTAGTTTAAAATCAGAATATTGCAAATTCTGTGTTCGTTATGACCATTTAATTTATCATACAACCAGTCATGAGTCAAATGCTGTCAATTCTTAGGCCGTTATTTACCGACTAATTTTGACTATGGATAACTCCGTTTATCTTATCGAGATATAGTGCTCACGGCGGGTGTGACCAGTCGACAGGGGATGCTTATTCTTCCTTGGTACCTGATCCCACCTCTGGTATGTCCAGGAATCCGTGTTTGCCCATCTATCAATATTCTATTCCTTAGAGGAGTTATAAGGTTATCTTCTTTTTTTCATCTACTAAGGACAATATATCTATAAACATCGAATTGAATCCTATTTCGCCCAGGGGTGTGTACAGAATGTTATAAAGAAAATAAGAATTACTTACAATCCGCCACAGCAGTAGGCGTAATTTCCGGAATAGCAGCAGACTTGGTTCGAATAACAGGATTCCATGTTGTAAAAATAACTGCCGCATATCGTAGCGGTGGTGTAACTCACTGAATATAGTGTATGAATAGTAATAATTATATAAATCGAATATCGAAACAGAGAAATTATGTTATTAATCATATAATTGAAATCATTTTATAGATAAGCATTTAACTGGCTTTCTTCTTCAAATCAACTCTGTGATAGAGATTTGAGGTCATAGGTCAAAGCGTAAGGAAGTTGACAGTTCCTGACACGATATCAAATCACCATCCGGGCGGGCCGCGTGACAACTACCGAAATCTTAAAACAACAGGTGCTGATTTTCCTTGATCTAAACATTATTGGTCTTTTAAGGTCTACTCATAAACAAACAACGAAAGCTCTCTTAGACAATGTAATATCACAAAAACCCAAACAAAATGAAAAATATCACGTGACCTTCTGTCTTTGCTGTTCCATTTAGTGTTCTCACTTTATGTGACATTGATTAAATGCATATATTATAGACCTTAAAACGCGTTCTACCGCCATTTCAGTTAGCGTTGATGAAAACTATAGACAATTAAATGTGTTTTATTGTCATATTGAGAGAGATGAAGAGGTAATTTTTATTGTCACTATTGAGGAAGAGGAGATGACAGTGATTAACTTTATTAAGGGAGATGAGATGACCGTTGTATGTGAGATGTATAATGGGTTGTGAGATGTATAATAGGATGCGAGATCTATATGGGTATGAGATGTATATGGGTGGGAGATGTATAAAGGGATGTGAGATGTCTAATGGGGTATGAGATGTATATGGGTGGGAGATGTATAAAGGGATGTGAGATGTCTAATGGGGTGTGAGATGTATATGGGTGTGAGATGTATATGGGTGGGAGATGTATAAAGGGATGTGAGATGTATAATGGGGTGTGAGATGTATATGGGTGTGAGATGTCTAATGCGGTGTGAGATGTCTAATGGAATGTGAGATGTATAATGGGATGTAAGATGTCTAATGGGTTGTGAGATGTATAATGGAGTGTGAGATGTATAATGGGATGTGAGATGTATAATGGAGTGTGAGATGTATAATAAGGTGTGAGATGTATATGGGTGTGAGATGTATAATTGGATGTGAATTGAATAATGGAAAAAATGAAATGACCCCCAGGCCTCCATTGATTAATATACCTGATAAACACGCCTGAAATGTGGCCAAGATATTTCTTCCGATAACTTTACCAATTGTAATGTTCATTTCTTCATAAGAGCGATGTACAGCGCCATGACAAAAGTATTCGCGATTTTTCAAAATGGCGGCCGTAAACAACGCTGCGCTTCCTAGAAACAAACAAAATGTAAAACAAATAGCTGTCTTACCTTTATCAATACTTGGTTAGGTGGCCTTTAGACTTGACTACAGGTAATAGTCGACGGGGAATGGATTCATACAAGGATTTGATATAGTTTTCATCGAAGGATTGCCAGATGTGTAAAATTTCATGGAACAGTTCTTCCGGAGTTCGGATATCTGGAGCTCTATTTTGCAAAGTTCTCTTGATTTAAAATTTTCAATGATGTTAATGTCCGGAGATTGAGCTGGCCATACAATTGTAGGAATATTATTATTTTGTTTATATTCTTGGGTAATTTGAGCTTTGTGGACGGGGGCGTTGTCGCCTTGAAAGCGATATGTTTTGTTTGGGAAATGCCGGGCAATAACGGGCCAAAGTTGATTTTCTAAAATGGATATGTATTTGACAGCATTAATATTCCCATTAACCATACATAGTGTGCAAACGCCGTGGTAGGTGATGCATCCCCACACCATAACCGAAAGTCTTCTTTGTCGAGGGGGACACATGCACTGCGGCAAGTACGATTCTTTTGAAGTTCTCCACACATACACTCTGTGATTGTCCCCTAAAACTACCTGACTTTCATCTGAGAAAATGATAGAGTTCCAGTAATTATTCACAGTCAGTTTCCTTTTCTCTAAACACCAGGCAACACGCCTTTTCCTGTTAATCTCGGAAACGACCTTTTTTTCTTCTTCTCACAACTCGACGCTTAAAGTCATGATTACTCAAACACCTTTGAATAGTCCGTGGGTGAACAGAATCATTCGCATCTCTACTTTCATTAAATTCATTGGTAATATCTTTCAACACTTTTCCTCTGTTAGTTTTCGTATGTCTAATAATCCAGTTCTTATCTCGTAATGACAGCTTCCGGGGGCGTCCTTTTCTTTTCGAAGCTCCGATTTCACCAGTTGACAAATATTTTCTCCAAATAGATCTAATGGTTGACTCAGGTATATGTAACAAACCCACAAGAACTGATGTTTTTTGCCCCTCTAATTTTCTGTCCACCTCTATTTATCTGACATCATCGGAGATTTCGGAAGACTTTCGACCCATGATAAAATTTGCTTGTTCACACTGAGATATTTGCTGACGACAAATTATATCTAATTACGTCATCAATGACATCAAGATAACTCTGTAAAGAAATCAAGGGATAACTCGTATTTTGCATAGAGTTATCTCTCTTTTCCCATCCGAGACGCGCAGGTAAGCGGCCGCCATTTTTCAAAATCGCGAATACTTTTGTCATGACGCTGTAGTTGTAAACAATGCACGCTTGAATCTTTGATAAATATAGTACGTTGTATGTACGTTTATTTCAACGACTCGGAATTCCGACAGAAACTACAATGTAAATACAGGATCTGAAAATATATGAAGGTATGAAATCCCACGCTTCAGGCCGGCCTACTTTTAATGAAACGCTTACGCGCTTACTGAAGTATACTGATGTGAATTGTCGCAGTTCATGTCTTCTCTGAAATAAAGTGTATGTCTTAATTATTATAATCCTGTTCATCGTTACGTGTGTGTATATTTTGTCAGTTTCTCGTCTAGAATTCTTCAGGACTAGAGATTGCTGAGGAATTATCGATGTTAGAGATCAGAGAGAGAGAGAGAGAGAGTTTAGTAGCATATAGTATTTTATTTTACTTCCAGACTTCGTAATCTTCTATTTACATTTCCAATGTTTTTGCCTTCAATATCTTTACCAATTAAAATGATACCCATTTCTTCGTGAATGTATTGATTGATTGATTAATTGTTTTTCGCCACTCTCAACATTTTTCCAGTTATCTGGTGACGTCCAGTTTTTTTATAGGTAGAAGAGAGAACCCAGATACAATGTACCGGGGAAGAGACCGCCGACCGTCCGAAAGTAAACTGACAAACTTTCGAGAATCGAACCGGCGCCGACTAGAGATGTGAGGCCTTGTGACTTTGAGCGCGATGCTCTAACCACTTGGCCACGGAGGCCCTTTCATGAATATAAACAATGTGAGTATGAATGTTGATAAATATAGCACGACTATTTTGACGGCTGGGGATACCGTCAGAAACGAAACGTAAAATGTAAAAATAAAAAATAAAATTTATTTCTTAAATGTTTGCCCATAATTCAACATCGCTCCACCATTTAAAACCTGTCCATAATTCAACATTTGTACCACTGTGTGTAGTCCTCTGATACTGATAAACAAGAAATCTTCCATCTTGAATTATGGCTTAGTTGTCAAAGTATGATTCCAATGAGAGAGAGAGAGAGAGAGAGAGAGAGAGAGAGTACGCATTACTAATATTTTCCTTATTGAAATTTAAAGACAATATTCTCGTACAAAATGCGATTGTGTACCTGATATTAAAAGATTGATGTAGAATATTTTCCATGAATTCATCCAAGTTTCAACTGGCGCCATTTTGTTAGTTTTTAATGCAATGTAGATAGAATGCGCAACAGGAAGTTCTTTGCTAGAGATAAGAGAAGGATAAAATGCAGGAGATTGTTACCTCACAACAACCAAAACAAAATGTAAGATTTTCAAAAATCGATTGATTTCTCGAAACGCAACCAGAGATAAGTGTTTGTACTGAGATAGATTGATTGTATATTGTTTAATGTCCCACTGAAAGGGTTGCAAAATTTAGGCCTATCCTCGGCATCTACGGCCTTTGAGCAGGGAGGTATCTTTATCGTGTCACACCTGCTGTGACACGGAACCTCGGTTTTTGCGGTCTCATCCGAAGAACCGCCCTATTTAGTCGCCTCTTACGACAAGCAAGGGGTGCTGGGGACCTATTCTAACCAGGATTTCCACGGGTGTTTGTATTTATAATGTACAGACTTAACAGACACTCGTACAAAGACATTTAATTCATGCTACTCCGCCATATGAATTTGATAACCTGAGAAGAGATTTACATTAGGTATATTTCATGTCATGCTTTTGACAACCTGAGAATAGACTGAAGTCAGATGTAATTGATACCATGCTCATGGCAATAACCTGAGAAGAGATTTACCTCAGATGTATTTGATACTATGCGCATGATACACGTTGGATATATTAAGAAAGAACTAAAGTTATGTCCCTTGGCTGTCAATTTGAGATGAAAATCCAACATTACACTTCCCGCTATCTGACTTTTTCCGGAAAAGGCCGAGTGATGTTCCGATTGCTACGAAGGCAAACTGCGGGAAAAAATTAATGGCGCCATGGTTAATTTTTGATTCGTTTATCAAATATTTCATTATTTATTTCTGAATGAATCTTTATCACATGTACATTTTTGCAGTATATCAATAACAGTTTCATTTTGTTAGCTATAAATATGAATAACTCGGTGGATCAGACTGGAAGGTGGTAGATAAGAGGAGATTTCGATTTATCGATTTTCTGAACGAGACAGACTAGTAGAGAAACAGTAAACAGCCCCCATGACTTTTTTGGCAGGGGTTCAAAGTATCAGTCTAAATTTAGGCATTATTAAGTGACACAGTGCTTAAGGTGCATTGATACCAACTTCGACGCACTAGAATTTGTGACCGAAGTTAACTCCTCCCCTTTTGAGTATAACCGCACAGGATGCCATGATCGTATCAGTACAGGTAGAGTACTAAGTCAATCAGAGGGGTACCAAGGGACGTACAAAATGTTTCTCAACAATAGATAACATTTCATGTACAAATGCAATCTATAAAAACCTATTTCGAAAATCATACAAGAACTCTTCATATCGAGGAGATGGAAAATGTCAGAAATGTTACGTATATCCTTAAGGAAGTTGGCTCCTCGGCTTTTAGGGTGAATTGCGCAGGGTGCTATATATCATAATTTATTACTCAAATTCCTCAAGCATATTCAGTTCAAAATTTGTATGTTGATTCAAATTTTTAAAACGTTTCCGAAATGATTACATTTTGGCAGGATTGTTACATCACAAAGCTCTAAATCTGTACGAATAGTCAATGTTTATAGCCGAAAACGTCTATTTCAATTTTTGTTTTTGGTTTGTTAATAGTACAATTAATAGAAACTTGGAACTAATTTAAATGTTGTAAATTTATTATTTGGTCGATATATTTTGCAAAAAGAACACGTGTTTTTAAATCGTCTATATCAATTACCCAGTATAAACAATTTGGCCAACAATTAAAAAATTTGCTCTGCATCATCCACTTTCAAAATATCCATCATTTTTTTTAGGCAAGACTTAGTAACTTTTCGGCAGTTATTTTCCTCTAATTTAAGTGTAAAAAGGTCATTATATCTTTATTATAGCAGCACTAAACTTGTTAATAGAATCAGAACGAATGGGTATGGACATCAGATTAGAGAGGGTCTGATTAGACAGATTGTCAGATTTGAAAGGATGTCCGAATAGACAGGATGTGGGATTAGTTAGGATTTTGAATTAGGCAGGATGTCGGATTAGACAGAATGTGGGATTAGACAGGATGTCGGATTAGACAGGTAGTCAGATGATACAGGATGTGGGATTAGACAGGATGAGGGATTAGACAGGATGTGGGATTAGACAGGATGTGGGATTAGACAGGATGTGGGATTAGACAGGATGTGGGATTAGACAGGATGTGGGATTAGACAGGTTGTCAGATGATACAGGATGTGGGATTAGACAGGATATTAAATTATACAGGATGTGGGATTAGGCAGGATGCCGGATTAGGCAGGATGCCGGGTCCCACAGTGTGAAGAACACGTGGAAAATAATGTGATGGTCAAACTTCATAGTGAAACAGAGTACACGGGTTTCAAGTTAAATGGCTTTCAAAACATTTTTATCAGTCTGATTACAAGATATTCAATCTATAGATAGTTACTCGGCTTGAAGACCTTTGGTGGTAAGTAAAGGTCATTTTAGTTATCAACAGAATTCATTTCTTTATCAAACAAAATTGTAACAGGGTTTCTGTCAGTAACATAACGAAAACCTGAAGGGTCTCAAAATTCACCTGGACACAGTGATAGAATCCAAAGACGCTGTATGAATACATACTATATTGTAAGGTTATATATTTGTTTGTTTGTTTGTTTTACGTCCCGTCGAGAATTTTTCACTCATATTGAGACGTCACCAGCTGTAGGTGAAGTGCCACAAATTTAGACCTATGCTTAGGGCCGTAGCAGTGAAGGTTTTTTAACGTGCCAACGCCTACCGTGACACAGGACCTCCGTTGTTAAGGTCATATCCAAGTATGCAATAATTCAAATGCGGAAGACAAGGATACTCCTCACTCCCAGAGTAAAATGTTTTCACGAAAGGGTGGCACACACCGTAGAAATGAAATGATTGATTGATTGATTATATGTTGTTTTACGTCCCGTTCGAGAATTTTTCACTCATATGGAGACGTCACCATAGCTGGTGAAGGGCTGAAAAATTTAGGCCTATGCTCGGCGCCTTGAGCAGGGAGGAATATTTATCGTGCCACACCTGCTGAGGATCTATTCTAACAACCCGGATCCTCACGGGGGAGGAATGAAATGGATTTATCTTATTTCTAGATCATTTGTTCTTGAGGAAAATGTTATTAAAGTTTGTGTCTACCTTCATTTGAATTAACTTTCATGATTTTAAACAGAGAGGAAGAAAGAGTTACATATGTCTTAAGAAAAATTAGAAAAGCATATTTTATTATCAGTCTGTAACTAATTACAAAATCAGAGACGAAATTATTTGGGGTCTATGTGCTTTTCATACGACAGGTGCCGTTAAATTTTATCGTTTTGCATATAAAGTTCGATATTTAGCTGATTCAAATATAAGCTTTATTGTTTTAGTTAGCATAATTAAAGAAAAACAAAGTACACTGAGAGATAACATTTCACTAGAATTTCCATCATCCGCCGCAATGTCCAATCGCTTCCAAATATTGTCTGTAGTGTAATATACAAGTTTACAAATTTTGTCTGTAGTGTAATATACAAGTTTACAAGTATTGTCTGTAGTGTAATATACAAGTTTACAAGTTTTATTTTCTTGAAACAATGTACAGCCCGTATCGCTGTAACACATCTTCAGTATTTCACCCGCTTAATTGATGACCGCTAATTGAGACTGTCACTCGCATACGCCGACAACACGGTAAACGCACGTACTTCTAAATCATATCGCTATCTAACCCCGACCCCAAACCATCCTCTCAGCCCCAGATCATCTCACGCGATACTGGAATATAAAATCCTCTGATTTTACAAATCGTTATAGTTCTGTCTATTCACTTCTTGCCCCTCTCTTTCGTTGTAATGACCGGCTAACACGGACGCCATCAATAACTTTAATCTGAATCTTCTTCACGCGGTACAGCATTTACGTCGTTGTCCACAGCATTTAAGGAGGTATGTACTGCATGCCGTAATGCCCGACTTCCTCGTAAAACATGTATCAGCGATATTTGTATACTCCTGTATATGATTGCATACCTGGGTAGCTCAGTCAGTCAACGCGTCGACAGCTGATCTGTAGGTCGCAGGTTCGAGTCCAGCAGGGGTTTTGAATGTTTTTAGATTACTTTCTACAGCATTTTTTGACTGAATAAAGTAAGTCATGTACTGTATGAATTACATCCTGTCATAACTGACCTGCGATGAATGGAGAGGGCTTATATAGGCATTGCGCCAGCTACCCAATCCTAGGTATGTATTTTCTACATATACATGAATAAAATCCTGTTCAAATCAGAATAAATCTGAAAGTTTTCAATTTCAAAATATTACTGTACACACCTTTCACCCAAATCAAATTTTTATGGTGTTCTATTCCTTCTTAATCCTAAAGCCACGAAAGAATGTGAATGTACTACAAATTAATATTAACTGTACTATAAATTGATATTAACTGTACTACAAATTGATATTAACTGTACTACAAATTGATATTAACTGTACTACAAATTAATATTAACTGTACTACAAATTGATATTAACTGTACTACAAATTGATATGAACTGTACTACAAATTAATATTAACTGTACTACAAATTGATATTAATTGTACTACAAATTGAAATTAACTGCTGTTTTGGGTCGCCTCACTAATTTTTGCTTTCATGTAAATATTGACGTAGTTATAGTAATAGATCGAATATACAGAACATCAAACTGATTGCCAAGACCATTGAATGTACCTCACTACATCAAGACTTACATACTATTTTATATCCTGCACTTCATTTCAGAATACTCTGAGAAGAATAAAACTGGATCGTGTACTTAATTCAGAATACACTGATAAGAATAAAACTGGATCGTGCACTTCATTTCAGAATACACTGATAAGAATAAAACTGGATCGTGCACTTCATTTCAGAATACACTGATAAGAATAAAACTGGATCGTGTACTTTATTTCAGAATACACTGATAAGAATAAAACTGGATCGTGCACTTCAGTTCAGAATACACTGATAAGAATAAAACTGGATCGTGCACTTCATTTCAGAATACACTGATAAGAATAAAACTGGATCGTGCACTTCATTTCAGAATACACTGATAAGAATTAAACTTCATTTCAGGATACACTGATAAGAATGCTGGTTCTTCTGATATCGGTTACAATTTGAGCAACACTTGAGAATCAGAATTTTCATTTTAGCATCATTATAGAAAATAAAGCCCAATATCTGTACAACGTTTTTCATAATTGGCCTGTTGGTTCTGGGGAAGAAGATTTTTTTAAATTTGTTAATGTATTTTTGTTTTTTCGCTATTATCTCCCTTTGGAAAACGTTGCCCTTCATTTGAATAAACTTCAATTCCCGTGACTAAAGAATGATTTGTGCCAAGATTGGTTGATATTGGCCCAGTGGTTCTGCAGCAAAAGTCTAAAATATGGAAAATTTACAGACAGACGGACGGATGATCAGGAAAGTTCACTTGAGCTTTCAGCTCAGGTGACCAAAAAATGTAATCATTAACTATCATAGCATCACACTGAGGAACCAACATATTATACTTAATAATACCGATACATTTGAATTGTTTCCAAGAGATACAATAATTATATATATCACAGACAAAAGCTATCTTTAAGAGACGAATTCGTACATTGTCAATACTTCTGGGGGTAAGGAGAGGGGTCTTTCTGGCTGTAATATGGAGGGGACTGTCCAGGGTACTGCGACGGTCCTGCGGGGGTATAGGCTGGTCCAGGCCCTCCGGGGGGATAGGCTGGTCCAAATCCTGTGGGATATACAGACTGTGCATAGCCAGGGGGCGGTACTGGAGCGCCTGTAAATTCCGAAAATAGACAAACAAAAAACATGTAAAGACTTCTGCATTACAGCAGCACGTCTTAGTAGTCTCTCCCCACCTAACTTTTCAGTAGAAAAAAAAAATACTGCTAAAACTGATAGGGCATTGAAATTTAAGAAAATCAGGTTTGGCAAAGAAACTTCTTGTATTTCAACATTCCACCCTAGTTTTTATGAAAGTAGTTGTAGACGAGGTGAACACTTTTTCAAGGAAGAAAACAGGTATAAAATTTTTACCACATGACTTAAGACGACAGTGTTTGTCCAGCGCAAAGTCACGGAAAGATCCGAATGTTCTCAGAAATATCGGTCAATGCGAAGGAAGAATCTACAGCCGGCTACATCGATCGCTCGGACAAGCGTGAACTGTAGCCTGCTGTTGATCTGAGAATGAAGTATTTGAAATGTTACAAGTAGGAGCTTTATCAATGATGTCATCATGTAAAACAATTAAAGGGTTATTTTCTTTTTTTTTTCTTTTTCTTTTTTTTTTTGGCTACTTGTGCTGATAACATATTTTTTTACTCATGTAAAAAGTTTTAATCATCGAGGATTTAAATGTAAAATTTGAGACTTCTGATCTCTATAACTCCCAGAATGCCGCACTATGGCACGCATGCGCATTAGCGGATGAAACACTAATGTATATGCTATCGCCCGAGAGCGCTAGCAATTATACGAATATGGCCAACCGAAGATGTCAGAGAGTTATATAGATTGCAGCTCGTCCCCTGTAGCGAGATCTTTTCGCTAAAATGCGAATCAAATGCTAATTTATGCTAATAATAAACATAAACGGATGTTTTGTTATTCTCATTAAGAATAATGGCATATTTCGTGCTAGATAAGTGCGACTTACACTCGACGAGGCGTGAATTGACTGTCGATAAAATTGAGAACAAAGTCAAGATATTTCTGCGCAAGAGAGGAAGACTCTGAAATCCAGTGTTTCTGGTTTGATTTATACACTAGTATTTGTAGTAGTGTCAGTCATTTTAGCACGTTTTTCTTTCTTTTTACGTGAAACACGAATCGATGCACTCCTCGGGTGCTGCGGTTGTGTCGTTAAAGAGTGATAATCGCGAGATTTCACTATACACGTGCACGTATCAACACTTCGCTACAAGTTACGTCCATTTGTAGGATCAGGTTTTTTTTTTTCCTTCTTTACCCAACGAAATACAAGAGGTTACTACGGTGAATTACAGCTAATAATTATGTTTACGGGTTGCCCCTCCCTAAGGTATTACTGTAGATGACTGAAATTGATGGAAAAATATCAAATGTTAAAACTATACAGATCAGAAAGTTACATAGGCCAACGTAGCTAGGAAAATATGACTTTTTATTCGAAAAATGGCGGGCAAGGGACGTAACTTGCGCGAAGTGTTGATACGTGTATAGGGGAATTGTTCTCAACTTATTAAATAAGTTAAGAATGAACTTAACATTTCGACCTATCTCTTCGCGTCACGTTAGTTATCATATAACTCCATTGTCCATGTTAGTTTGGAAAAAAATCTTATATAAGGGCCAATTAGTAAATATTCATAGATAGAACCTTCACATCTTTGATTCTAGATCTAGTTTACCCCCTTCTATAATGTACAGTGACATATATAATGTAAATAAGAATGTACCTGTTGGGTGTGATTGTTGAGATGCGTTCACTACAGTGACATTCCCGCTGTCATTGTTAGGGTAGACAACCCGACCGGCCATACCTCTGTTCTTATTCACGATGTTACAGCAGACGACAATGACAATTATCAGAATTACGATCCCAATCAGACAACCAATTCCGATCCCGATTGTTTGTCCAGTAGTACTACAAAATAATCACAAAAACGAATTTGAAAAAAAAAATCTGTCTTTTCCTTTCACTTGTCATTTTGATTCAAACATTTAGTAAAGATACTGACTATTTTCTTGTTTTGAAACCCTAGAATTGATTGTGGTTTGTTTGTTTTACGTCCCGTCGAGACTTGTTCACTCATATTGAGAAGTCACCAGTTGTAGGTGAGGTACCACAAATTTAGACCTATGCTTAGCGCTCAGGGCCGTAGCAGTGAGGGTTCTTAAACGTGCCAACGCCTACCGTGACACGGGACCTCTATTTTTAAGGTCATATTCGGAAGGACCCGTGATTATCACTTCTAAATACCGAGTGTTTGACCAAGGAGCAATCACTACCTATGTTCATATCTTAAGTTTGGCGCGGCCATGGCCCGAGCGGGGCTCGAACTCACGACCTCCCGGTTACAAAGCGAACGCTTTACCACTGAGTCACCGCGACCCTCTCATAGAATTGCTGACGTCATTTACAAACTATACTAAGGTGACTCGAGAAAACTCGAGAGTTTGAGATCAATTTATGATTTACTTCAATTTACTTCCCTATTTCGTGATTTTACAACTGCTATCTTTGTGTATATAAGTTTAGCTGTAACCTTTGTAACACTGATTGCAATCTCCTTATATGGTGTGTAAAGTTTGTAACTTAAATGTAAAATTGTAAGTCATTACAGATATGTACAGCAGTATCTGTTATAATAGGAGCCGCAGCAGTCCTGGTTGTTGTAGCAGTACTCCCGGTAGAAGTATGGTCTGTAGGACACACAGGAATACACGGCCTCCACAGAATGTACTGAAACAGAAAAAAATCAACATCGAACGTGTATGAAGAACCATTAAATAATCTCCTTATCATGTCTGAACTTTAGAAGGACGGTCAAATCTCGAAAACGAAATACGATTCAATGTTGAGATTTTGTTTGCGTTACGGCTAGATTTTCCAGTTCCTATCTCCACTTGATAATTCACATTTATAAAAAGGCTAAGATAACTAACAGTATTCAATCTCGTAATTCCTATAGAAAATACAAATCAGAGAGATGGGCAAACACGGACCCCTGGTCATACCAGAGGTGATATCAAGTGCCTAGGAGGAGTAAGTATCCCCTGTCGACCGGTCACACCCGCCGTGAGCACCATATTCCGATCAGGTAATGGGAGCGATCCTCAGTCAGAATCAGTATGCCAAGAACAGCCTAACAATTGGTATGAAACACATCAGACAACATTTGACTTAATGTCAAGTTGTACTGGCAAACTAGATCGTTATAACGACCATAAAATTTGCGAAATGCTGACTTTAGACGAGACTGTGCAAACCCCTGTAACATCAACTTTTTTGTCAGTAGCCCGCCTCGATTTAAAAACTGATCATAAACAGAACAAACTCTTGCGTACCAAATCAGTTCGGAGATATAAACACCATATGCAGGTGATGATGGAATATTGTCACATAAATAAGGGAAGTTGACGATGGAGAAATTGAAATCATCCCGTTTGTCATAAAGTTGAGTTGTTAGTTTGCCGCCGGCATATATTTTCAGTAAAATATCTAAGTACGAAGCAGAAATGGAAGACTCTTTGGTGTCTTTTATTTCAAGCTCACTGGGACATATCGAATCGACATATGAATGAAAATGATCATTGTTAATAGACAAAATGTCGTCGATATATCTAAATGTCAAATTGAAGGCCACAGCAAGAGATTTTTTCTTCTCATGTAGAAGGTTTTGAGTGAATTCTGCTTCGTAAGAATATATATAAAAATAGGTCAGGTATCAAAGGAGCACAATTCGTGCCTATGGGAATTCCAACAGACTGTTGGAAGACCTGATCACCGAAAACTAAGAAAATATTGTCAATGAGGAACTTTAGTATCTTTTTAATATCAACTTCAGAGTACTTGTGCGTGGAGTCCGAGTGGTGTTAAACCAAATAATTTTTGGGATGACCAATATATATATATATATATGTGTGTGTGTATGTGTGTGTGTGTTGTACGTCTTATGTTTATATATGTTTTATGTGTCTTATGTTTATATGCTGTACGTGTTATTTCTATGTTGTATTGTTATAGACATTATTGAAAATTTATAACACTGTTATCTTTCCTCATTTTAACTATTGTTCTACAGTTTGGTGCTCTGCCAAAAACAAGATGTGTGTTGATAGACTTTTCAAATTGCAGAAAAGGGCAGCCAGAATTATTTTAAACGTCAAAGTTACACAGATTTCTACTGTTGATATTTTTAGGGTTCTTAAATGGATGCCTGTTCATGATTATTTTATATACAGGAAACTTGTACTTTCCTTCAAAGTTCTTAACAATATGACACCAGAGTATATGAATGTTTTCAGGTTTGTACATCAAATTAGTTCTAGGGTAACAAGAAGTAGTGAAAATGGCATTTTATATGTTCCAAAGTTTCGAACAGAATATTTTAAGCGATCTTTTAAGGTGTCATCTACTCTTTTATGGAATGAGCTGCCTGCATCCGTCAGAAACGCCAATTCCATTGAATCTTTTAAATCAACATATTTGACACATTATAAATCCAACTAGAAAACTTTGTACTTTTACAACCTCAGTAACCTTGAATATCTATTTTTTTTTTTTTTAATTGTGATATCTACCAGCGTATTTTGTTGTTATTTTTAGTGATAATGTACATGTGTAAATATTTTATGTATAAATGTCTTATGATTTTCTATCCTCCCATTTAATCTGTCTGTAAATATGTTTTTATACAGGACCACAATGTGAACTAGTATGTAATACTAATTGTGCTATCCTGTCTAAATAAAGAATTTATTATTATTATTATTATTATTTTCATGTAAATATGTCCTTGTAAATAGTGTGATATTATATTTCTTTTCAGGTTGAATACAGTAATTATAAATAAAAGTTATTGTAATAAAATGACTTGTGTTCTGGTTACTAACATATTACATAGTAGAAAAATTTATTTAGATAGTGATACTAATTATATCTACAGATGACCTTAGACTATATTCGATTTAAATATTTTATGGTTCGTTGCACCGCAGGTAGTTCGATTAGATTTTCATATAAAATGTTGGAAATCCGAAATAAGAACAAATTTGAAAGAGCTGAAAGAACCAGAAATACCAAATAGTGGAGCCAAACCGGCAAAGGATCAGAGCTATGCATAAGGGAGGTTTTCCGGGTGTTCAGTTTTCCCGGGGACACGAGTTTGTGCTGGGTGTAATTGGCAAAAAGTATCTTGATTCCTTTTCTTTCTATGTGTTTAATTGGCCTTAGATATAAGGTTATATTGGTCAACTCGTAATTTAAACGAGTACGCCTTTGCACCTTATGTGAGGGTCTTTTTGTATATACACTCGGGTTACAATAAAACCTATCCAAATCCAAAACCGGACTTTCGTCTTCATACCGGTTACATATGTATTATGTTTATAAGTTGCATGCATTCTGTTTATATGTCATATGTATTGTTTGTATGTCTTATGTTTATATTTTGTATGTACTATAGTTACATATTTTATGTGTAATGTTTGTAATTTATATGAGATATGACTATGTTTATATGCTGTATTGTAATGTTTATATGTTGTTTGTGTAATGTTTATATGTTGAATTGCAATGTTTCTATGTTTTATATATAATGTTTCTATGTTGCATGTGTAATGTTTATATATTGTATGTATGTGTAATGTTCATATAATGAAAGTATGTGCAATGTTCATATGCTGTATTGTAATTTTTCATGTTGTATTGTAATGTTTATATATTGCATGTGTAATGTTTATATATTGTATTGTAATGTTTATATATTGTATGTGTAATGTTTATATATTGTATGTGCAATGTTTATATGCTATATTTTAATGTTTATATCTTATATATGCTCTGTATATGTGTTGTATATAAAACATAAATGGTACCAATTTTGATGCACCATATGCGCATTTTGACAAAAGTCTCTTCAATGATGCTCAAGTCAAAAATGTTGGAAATCCGAAATAAGAACAAATTTGGAAAAGCTGAGAGAACCAAAACTACCAAACAGTGGAGCCAAATCCGACGAAGGATCAGAGCTATGCATGAGGGAGATAATCCTTAATTTTGAAATGAATTTCTTAATGTCATCACAGCAAATTTTTATCCGTAATTCATGCTAGTACCGAAGTACTTAGCCACTGGGCTGGTGAATACCCTCGGGGGACTGTTCTGTGTATGTGTGATACATTGTAGGACTTTAGCCTACCTGATTAGTCAATAAATAGAATAAATATAAACGATAAGACGGGGTATAACTCAGTACGTAACTGATATACAAATAAATGATCAGTAAAAAGTGTACACTATACCTGAAAGAATCAGACACAGATACACCTCCACAAACCCCACTAATGAATTCAAAATGTCCATTTTCATTGTGAAATTCGAATTCTGATTGATATAAACACCCGATACCTGCAGTGACCTTGTTAGTTTCTGATAAGAAAAGTAGGTAGCACTCCTAAGATTTATTTGACAAATTATAAATTTTAGGGTCTCTCAGAATTTAAATCCAATTTACCTGAATTCATTACATCGCACGGAGGTGATATATTGGCCGCTATTTCCCCCCTATATCACAGCCACATATAGTTCACTTCCGTCTAGTAGGAGTATCATCTGCTAACTTTTTTACAAATATTTGAACACTTAGGGAGGATCAAAAAAACTTGAAAACTTTGACATGCTACACCAACAAACTCACAAATATCCTTAAATGCTAGTAGATGATACAGTAAGTAGAAAGAAGTGAAAGGTTTGTGAGTTCACAGAGATGCTGAGTGCGTGTGTATGAATTATCTAATTCTTATGATCATAAATATACTGACGACAAATATACACAGATATACTGGTATGTATACAGATGACAAATATAGACAGGTATACTGGAGTGGATAAAGACGACAAATATAGACAGATATATAGACAGGTATACTGGTATGGATAAAGACGACAAATATAGACAGGTATACTGGAGTGGATAAAAGCGACGATATAGATAGGATGCGATAGCAGATATAACGTTAGTTGTAAGGGGGGGGGGGTATTCTGAATGATAAAATAAGGTGCTTCAACGATATTTTTTTCACACTGAACTAATAGTAATTTTTTTTTACTTATTCATTTATTCTATTTAATATATTTATTTACGTATTTATTCATATCATCTCAAAACCAGTTATTTGTATATTTTTCAGCGTTGCGATTCAGCTTTTTTCGCCATTTTGTCAGATAATGATATTAGGTTTTAAAAATAACCCTACTTTCCCGAAAACGTATGGAAGAAGAAATTAAGTATTGATATTGAACATATTTTATTGCCAATATAGACAAAAGGATTGGGCACAAGTTCTTAAAACTTAGAACGACCTCTCCTATAAGTATTAGAATAGAATTAGTATAAGACATGCCTGATGATTGACAGTCTATTTATTAACTATATAAAGAAAGAGGATGGGAAGCCTCGTCAGATAGAAGGCCGTCAGTAAAACTCATAACTACGACATGTTGGAAATCCATAATATCTTGGTTCCTGATACTGGCAGCAAATTAAAATACCATACACGTAATACCGAACATTACGATATCCCAACTTGTAGACTATCAAGTGTTTGAAAATATTATTTATACCGGTGTAACGACGAAAAGTGACCCCCGTAGAATAATGACCGGGAGGTCAAATTTCTACGTAGAAAAATGACCCCCCGGTCATTATTCTACGGCAAGTAGGGTCATTTTTCGACTGTAGAAAACCCTTCCAGACCGTTTATTCTACGACACCACACACGTTGAAAAATGACCCCCTACTTTTTCACTATATTATACAATAATATCTTATGAAATGAGATGTAATACTCAATATTCGTTCATCCCAGGGTTGGATAGGGTCGGTGAAGATAACTGTGTCTCCTGTTTTTTGTTTTTTTTTAAATATCCTTAAATGTCGTGGAAGCAAATTTAACACCACTTCTTATATGGGCCCCATAAAATATGATTTAATAATTCCTATTTCTTTGTGATTGGCTGAGATTCACCAATGTAGAAAAATGTTACTTCTATATTTATCTGCACATGACTTTCAATGTGTACGGGGTTGGGAAGGAGGAGGTGCGAGCTAATAAATTTTTTTTAGCTGTCATTTTCCCCTGATAACGCCCCCCCCCCCCCCAATCTATCCCATGAAAGAGCCTGGCATTGGTGTCCTCAATGGGACAAGGGGACATTTAATCTCATTCGTCTGCAAGTCTGTCTGTTTAAATTTGTCACAAAAACTTTATCCTTTGTCGTAACCTTTGAATGAGATAGGGCTTTCGTATTTCACATGTATATTACCTGCTACAAGATCTTACCAAATATACTATGATTTTTAAAAAAGAAAGAGATATGGCTATCATTTTATATATGTATAATCCTTTCTAAAACTACGTTTTCTGACCCTGTGACCTAGACCTTGAAGGTTGACCTACTTTTCAAAAATGGTATATTTCTAGATTGGGAAAAGATAGGGGTTTCGTATTTGCATTCCTGAAACAAGACGTTCTCGAGCATGCTATGGTTTTTTACCCCTTGACCTTCATGTTTGACCTAATCTGCCAAAAAATCGCTGGAAATTACTTTTGAATGACATAATTATATGATAGGGTGTTTATATTTGACACAACATGCCATATATAATGGTCTCCCATCCACTGACACCGGAAGCGGAGATCACAATTCTTTGATTTCATTTCAAAGCAACTAAAGTACATTAAAGAATTCCAAATTGATATATATTTTTATGTATTTATTTATTACAACTACAACTATAAAAAGAGCACAGAAACTTGCCACTAACTTTAATGTATTTTCAACGTTTACTAAGGGGTATCATATTTCGATTTTTTTGCAACAAACTTGTCTTCCAAATCCTCCCATTCACACAATAAATTGAACACATTTGGATCTATTTCCTCGCTTAATTTTTCTAAACCTTTTACTTGATGGGGAAAATCTTTGAACTTCAATACGTATACGTCTTCTGATCTTTCTAATTCTCTGACAATATTGGAGTCGGTTTCATTGTTTACCAGTGCAGCTTCAAGCATTCTTTTTGAAATATACTGGTGGTATTTCTTTGGCACGAAGTTTTTGATGTAGATGTAAGGTGTTCTGCTGTAAATATCCTCTGTTACATCCAATACAGGTTCGTAATGGTTTCCAATATTCATAATAAAAATGCATTTCGAATTGGATTCGTCTTTTCCCTCGTGTAGGGTAGGGTACGGCAGCCAGACGTAATTGTCGTTGTTTTTGTCATTCATCCCGTGCTTGCAGTAAACAAAGATCGTTCTATTGCAAATTGTAGCGAATGTACGGATTTCTGTATCAGTACCCCAGGAACCTTCATGTTCCATCCGCGAACGTTTCAAATATTTTGGATCCGCTTCCATGGTTTGCAATAGATGTTTATTCTCCTTCATAAAGCCAACAACTTTATTTCGTACATCACTGTGATATGATTGAACTCCAAATAAAACATAACTAAATGTTCTAAACAAGCAATTTCCATCTCCTCTCATAGACACCGTCACTGTTGGAATGGAATTCGCATTTACGTGCCGTCTACGTCCTGTTTTGAGAACATTCTTAACCTGGTGGCCAAACATTGCAGCGTTAATGTCTTGCCACTCATTTTCCACTGGATAAAAAAGAATGCGAGATCTCGATTCAGTTTTATTGGTAATTTCAACTTCTGGAACCTTGCGTTTTTTCGGTGAAGCGGTATACCACGGCTTTTAGTTAATGGAGTGTCTTCCTCTTTGGGTGAATTCCTTTTTTTGTCAGCTTTTTTCTGCGTTTCATCTGGTTTTCCATGTGTTTCATCTGGTTTTCCATGTGTTTCATCTGGTTTTCCGTGTGTTTCGCCTGGTTTTCCATGTGTTTCGCCTGGTTTTCCATGTGTTTCATCTGGTTTTCCATGTGTTTCATCTGGTTTTCCATGTGATTCTTCAGGCTTTCTACTCATTTCATCATCTTTCGATTCCTTGTAAATTTTCAACCTATTTCCATTTACTGCGCATTTCAGTCCCTGTAAAGTGTATGTTCCCTTCTTGTTAATACCTTCAACTATGTAAGGACCGCTCCATAATTTGTCTAGTTTTCCCCCTTTCCGGGTTAACTTTCGGGTATTGTGGAGTAAAACTCTATCTCCAACTTGAAAAGTTTTATTTTTTATGTTCTTATCATGATGCTTCTTTTGTTTCTTTTGTGATTCCTTTATGTTTTCCGCTGCCTTTTCTCTTTCACAAGAAAGCTTTATGAAAGCGTCGGAGCGCTGTTTCAAGAAATCTTCAAACTTGTCATTTTCTGGGATCGGCGAAGTGGGTAAATCAAGTTCAATGGGTAACTTGGCTTCGCGACCATACACCAGAAAGAATGGTGTTTTCTTCGTTGTCTCATGTTGCGCAGTTCTATAGGCAAAAAGCATAAATGGAAGTTTCGTATCCCAGTCATTTTGTAGTTCATTAACACAAGAAGATAGCATAGAACATAGGGTTCGATTGTAGCGCTCCGTATGCCCTCCTGTTTGTGGGTGATAGGGGGACGCAATCCGATGTTCAATTCCATAATCTGAACAAACAGCATCGTTTAGCTCATTGCAGAACTCTCTGCCTTGGTCGGTTATAATGACTTCTGGTACTCCGTGATCCGCAATGAACTTGTATAAACTGTTAACGATTGTTGAAGCCTTCTGATCTGCTATAGCTTCTACCTCCACCCATTTCGTCAAATATTCCGTGAAGACAAGTAGGTACTTATTACCTAAAATGAAAGAGATAAACGTAACTACGTTTTGTATCTTCATGTATGTTCCTAAATAGCCATATAGCTTCTTTATCTTTGAAATATTTTGTGAAAATTGGTCTGTAATACTGCTTAAAATCACATGTTTTGTAAGTAAAATGTATTGAAGGTGATAACAAGCATTCACCTCCGATGATTTTAATTTTAACGGACAACTTCAATTCGTAAAAAATTAACGCGTAAAAATTAAATCACTCCTTTTTGATCAAAATTCGTAAAAAATTACAGCAGTAAAAATTACCCGTTATACGGTAATATATTTATAAATATATTTATAAATGAAATATCCAATTATCTGTTTTATATATACATGTACATAGGTTAAAAATATCTATGTCTTAAAACACACACAAATAATTATATACCCCCAGTATATAAATGTTATATGGAAAACTATTATAATAATAACAATGAATTTTGGATCACATATTATATAGTACCCCAGCAGAAAAAAACGGAGTAATACATTTCTTTTAGATATTTGTCAACGATTTATGGTTTTTTTTTTTGTTTGTTTGGTTTGTTTTTTTTTGTATGAGAGACAGTTGTGCGGGGTTAACGTTGCTAATAAATCAGACCTACATGTCAGTTAGATTCTAACAAAATGAAATCGAAGGCACAAGCTGCTCTCACTTTGTTGAAATTTTGAGGTCATTAGTTATTTTGCTGAATCTCATTTCATTGTTTCTCGTTTCGTGTTTTACACATACCCATTTTTTCATATATAGAATGAAATCATATTGCATGTTTAAAAAATCCAGTCAAGTGGTCTAATACATCAGGAAAATACATAATAATCTGTTTCTTTCCAATTCGATAACCCTGTGTAATTACTGTTACTTTCCCTACATTAGCTAACCGTTAAAAAAACACGTTAGAATACTAGTAGTTTTAAGGACCCTCTCTACACCAGTGCAAAATATTTTTTGGACATTGAGAAAAATACATTTTATAAAAGTGTTAATATTAACTATTAAGCTTATTTATATGATTTTCACTATATGGCGCGTGGCATTTACCCCAGGAAAAAACCAATCAAACACTACACAGTAGTAGTATTAGTGAATACAAATGACTATTAATTACTTCCATAGAAAACAAGCTAATTCCGAGAATTTGTGTCCCCCGCTTAGGGAAAAAGTAAACCATGCGCAGTTCGGGGGTGGGGTCGGATCCCCTTGACTGAATTTGTAGAATTATTAAATGTATACATGTATACTGAAGCAAATAAAATATGCCAATATGGATAATTTATAAAGATTTGATTGCTTATTCTTTATTATGTGCATAGAAGATTCTTTCGATATGGAATATTTATTAAAATTATTATGATGATTTTATGAGTTTGTACAAGTCAGACCTCATATATTTTTCATTTCACATGCTGAATACTATCATTTAGTAAAAAAAAAAAAAAAAAAAAAAAAAAGCATTTCGAAAAAAAAAATTGGATCGTCTGAGATGCAAACCCGGGCCCTCTCACGTACGAAGCGAGAGACATACCACTAGAGCACGGAACTGCTTTATACTGACGCAAATTATATGCAAAGATGAAGTTACATACATGTATATTTTCACGTTCGATATTGTCAAAATTTTACACAATGCATGGTGTCTAATTTAACCTTTATTAAACATTTCTAATAAATGTAATAAGAATATAAAGTCCACCAAGAACCTGTTTTGAACGTAATAACTCTCCTCATACCCCCGTGCTAAAAATGCGACACATAATACAATAAATACTAATAAATCAAACGGGACGGGACACTTTGAGAGGGGTAAGAGAGGACCTAGGGAGTTTATGTATACAATTACATTGCAAAAGCTCAAAATCTTTTTGAAATATCGCCCGGAAAGGATAGTGTTTCATACAGAGATAATGTATCAGTTTACGACCTTGAACATTGACCTTTTGACCTCAAAATCAATAGGGGTCTTCCTTAGGCCACAGGGAGTTGTTATGTAATATTTCATTGCGAAAGCTCAAAGGGTTCTCGAGATATCGTGTGGAAACGAAAGCGTTACAGACAGAATGACGGACGACGGACAGACCCAAATTAATATCCCCCACTTTTCAAGTGGGGGACAAAAAATAGATGAAAATAACATGTTCATTCACTTTATCTAGGCCTTTTAAAATGTTAGGAATATTTCAAGTGATTAAAAATTGAGTAGTAAACTGTGAATTTCTATTAAAAATTATCTAAAGGCAGATCACTTTAACTGCATAAAGATGCCATAGAAGATGTATTAATTTTTACATTTTTGGAATTCTAGCTCATAAATTTGATTCATCGTTAAGTTTATGAGTTTCGATTATTTACATTAATTCCAGTATTATGGTTTCACGTGTGTCGATGGAGCATTTATTTATTTCCGAGTTTGAACCTGTTTAACAAATATTTAACTAGTATATATTTCATTCGAATGTTCACTTTTCGAGTAGTTTAGAAGTGGCACCCACATACTTACCCTCTCATTAAAGCACATGAGTTGTAGATTGCGAAAATAAAATACAGGAATAGGAGGCCAGTCGCATATTGATTTAATTTTAATAATTATTCATTCAATAAAAAATGTTTAATTTCATTTAATAAAAAGACATTCATTTTTTAATTACATTCGAGCGTAAACTTATTTAATGAAAACACCTCAATACATTTTTTGCAATTTTATCTATGCATGCTGTGAACTATTCTTTATAAAAATGTATAGAATTCTTTATGAACTACCTCTGCCAGTTTCCTGCAATGGTCCAACTATATCCATTCCTATTTGCACAAATGGCTTTGACTTTACTGGTATGGGTCTCAATGGCTGCTTTGCTTTCTTCAAGGTAGATTTCCTTTGGCACCGATCGCACCTCACTACGTAATTCTTAACGTCATCATACGACGATGCCCAGTGATATCTTTCTCGAATTTTCTTTCATCTACGAAATATATTCATTTGGAAAAATTTAAGTAATAAAAGCGGGGGAGAAGCAAATGTTTAATCTGAAATTTCTGATTATAACTCAACTTTTATGTGTGTGTGTGTGTGTGTGTGTGTGTGTGTGTGTATAAAAACACTAAAAACCAACAACACTAGAAATCCTGAAGGATTTCTGTGCAAGAATTTTTTTTGGTTTTGTCTCTTACATGTATCAGTGAACAATTCAAAATGTGAGATTTCAAAGTGAGTCTTAGACGTTGGAGCAATGTCACAAAATTTCGGATGCATGGGCGTCGGAAGCAAATTGAATGTGTGTGTGTGGGGGGGGGGGGGGGGGGGGGGGGGGGGGGGGGGCTAAACCAACAAAAAGGTAAATCCAAGTTATCAATGCCTATATAATGTCTATTTTTGCCAAAAAACAATGGATCAGTTCAGACATGCAACAGTTCATTCTATGACCGGGCAACAGTTTTGACTAAGCCCCCCCCCCCCCCCCCCCCCCCCCCTCCGGTTTTGACGGATGACAATAAAAGACAATTATCTTCCGAGGGACAATCCCCAAGTCAAGCATCAAGATTGCACCCCTCCTAGCTTCTGATAATCTTATAAGACACAATTACCTATTAAAATACACGATTTCCTTGTTTATCATTTTCCTATTTCGATATTTGATATCATTAGATTGACCCTATACGGAATATAAAAGTATTTCCAAGCTTTTGTCTGATGAAAATTTTCACAAGCTTGGGAAATTGGCGGGGGGGGATTACACCATCTATTTATCAGGTGCCTTTAAAACAAGTACAAGTACATGCACATGTCTTATTAGTTGTATCAAATATTGTTTCAAAGCCAAATACAACCAATTACATCGTAGACCATCAGAAAATTGGTGCATGTCCGGCCTCCTCTCTCTCTCTCTCAAAACATCCGTATTATGTTTATACGAAATTTCAGACATTTTAATTCTTTAAACTCGGAATCAGACCGATGCAAAATATAAAACGTGATTTTATATTTTCTCACTAAAATAATTGAATTGATATACATTATCTTTAGAAAAAATGACCGGGGTATCTTTGAAATCGATGTTAAATCTGTCACAATTGATTTTAAGAAATGCATGAAATATATTCACATAAATAAATAAACTTACGTTTTATTAATGCCTAGGTGCCCACCACTCGCTGTTGTATGGGTATTGCTGATAATTTTTGGAACCTCCTCTTCTTTTGCAACTCTTAATAACCGTTTTTTATGATGGTAATGTAGAATCCCATTGAATAGAACAAATTTACTACATTTTCGTCGAAAGTTGCGCTTTAAATTTTTTGGCAAAAATTTAGGATATTGTTTCTTTTCCACGAAAAGCGATATTTCCGTATATTCTTTCGAGTCCATGGTGTGAAGCAAAATGACGAACAGAATTGTTGCCTTTGAAACTTCAAAGAACCGCAAAATGACGAACAGAATTGTTGTTTTTGAAACTTCAAAGAACCCCGCCTATTTGATGGCATCATTTTATCCTAAACAAAGTGATTGATGTTTTAAGCCTATAATATTTTTCCCATGGGAGCAAAGTTTTGAAATCAGACTGTGTTGTCACAATCACTAACAAAGGCAGCTGGTAAACGATCAAAACTAGCCAAAATAAATAAAACGCTAGAATTTGAAAGGAATTTGTGAATTGAAAATATTCTTACCAAAACCAACCTTTTGCATCAAAAAATGACATAGGGTCATTATTCTACGGGGTCATTTTTCTATAATCCACACGGAGAAAAATGACCCCAAAGCCATATTTTCTACGAAAAAAGGGGTCATTTCTCTATGTAGAATATTGACCAGGGGGTAAAATTTCTACGCAGAAAAATGACCCCCGGTCATTATTCTACGAGGGTCATTTTTCGTCGTTACACCGGACGTACCACGTAAAACTCGTTAGATTGGTGACAAGGGAGACAACCTCTAGTAACTCATTTCATAAATTTCAAAGAATTTAAACAACTACAATATGTTTTTGTAAGATTTCATTAACTTTGTGCGAACTTTGTCGATAATATTTTGTGTTCATATTGATTGAGAAGAGAGAAGACGTACATCCCAGTCCTGTATAAATGACATGTGGTTGTTTGTTTGTCGGAGTCAAATGACATGTGGTTGTTTGTTTGTCGGAGTCAAATGACATGTGGTTGTTTGTTTGTCGGAGTCAAATGACATGTGGTTGTTTGTTTGTCGGAGTCAAATGACATGTGGTTGTTTGTTTGTCGGAGTCAAATGACATGTGGGTGTTTGTTTGTCGGAGTCAAATGACATGTGGTTGTTTGTTTGTCGGAGTCAAATGACATGTGGGTGTTTGTTTGTCGGAGTCAAATGACATGTGGTTGTTTGTTTGTCGGAATCAAAAGGAAACTCCTTCTATCTTACCTACACATATTCTACTTTTTGTTCAAGCCTAAATCATAAAACTCATAGCTTTTTTTTTTCTTTTTTAAATTTTCATTTTGATCTCTTATTATTATCATTTTCAGTGTTTATTTTATATACTAAACAAAATATATTTACTTGTTCATTAAAATCTAAAACACAAACATTTTGG
>JAMZEH010000017.1:15817500-15837500 GCA_024699665.1 Ostrea denselamellosa
AGTCTCAATTAGCGGTCATCAATTAAGCGGGTAAAATACTGAAGATGTGTTACAGCGATACGGGCTGTACATTGTTTCAAGAAAATAATGTGGTTTTCTATAATCAATTCCGAAAAATGAGTGATAAGAGAAGTTTTGGAAGTAATTCAAGAGTTAAACATCCGGATGAACGGTTTGAAATTTTATTTGCTCGTGATCAGAACATAGACGAATGGTATTTGGAAGATTTTTACTAATCTCAAACTCGTGTCAGTTGCTCTAAAAAAATCCACCTTGTTCTCTGTTTTTTTTCTTTGACGTTTAACACATTTTAACGGATGTTTTAGAAATTCCTCGTTGGATAAGTACTGAAGGCGTAAACAAGTGAATTCATTTCTACTTTATTATGCAAAAGTGGATTAAGCCTGGAGAGTTCCGCTCGTGCCGTGAAGGAGAGGGACGCAGGAGAGGGAGGCCTTAATTCGCAGTAATGGAATTGTTCACATTAATTTATAATTATTTCAGGAAGAAATTCGATGATAATTTCGATGAATCTCAGAGTATTACAAGCGATGTTGATGAACAGACGACCAAACCAACAGGCAGTCAAGACGGCGAGTACTTCCGGTGAGTGTAAGTGCTGGGTGTGTGTAAGTGCTGGGTGAGTATAAGTGCTGGGTGTGTATAAGTGTATAAGTTCTGGGTGAGTGTAAGTGCTGGTGGCGTTTTAATAATTCACTATTATTTGTAAGAATAAAGTAGAATCTTCGGTATTTCATATGTAACAGAGACTTCGAGCGGTACACCGAGATTGCAATCCCCCCCCCCCCCCCCCCCCCCCCCCCCCACTTATCCACAAGAGCTCTTTTCCAGAACCGGATGTATCGCAAAAATTGAATTGAGTCAAATCAATTATTATTGACCAGTTGACCACATTACCAATTTCGAAGGGTTGAGGTCCATTGTAATTTCGCGGATATGGGTGTGAGATTCATTTTACAATAAGTAATACGACAACTTTTAGATTGGTGAAAAATGTTACAATTTCTTGTGTAGAATTTATAGAAATCTGGATATTCCCTTTTTTCCTCAGAGTTGTTATGCATTTGTGATATATATATATATATATATATATATATATATATGTGTGTGTGTGTGTGTGTGTGTGTGTGTGTGTGTGTGTGTGTGTGTAAACAATGCAGCATAAATTTATAGTTTTTCTGGTCTGAAGTTACTAAAGGCCTCCACGGGATTACATGGTAGATTATATCAGAATTTTTTAAGCACGCGTTGAATATTGACATCTCGCTGTAGCTATAAAGACATCGCTTCAATGTGTTCCGTCTAAAGTGGTCCTGACTGATGAAAGTAGTCGTGCTCTCAATCTGCAATTTAAATAAAGGGAAATTCAATATTAATTAGATAACGACACGTCCAAGGGCAGATAAATGATCATTACGTTATATATATGTACAAAATAAACTGTATATAAGCCGAGTCAGCTTTGTTCTCACGGTACATATTTCACAGAGATTCAATTGATTGTAAGACGCCATGGCGCTTATTTGCAGTTAAGAGTGTTCCCTAATCAAGAAGCTAATAGATTTCTGTATTCAGGGCTGCCTTTATGTCAGCAATAATAGTCCAGGGTTAGGGACTGGTGATCTGTTACGTTTGCACGGCATTATACAATGAATATGTATTTAAAAAGCGAGCTGATTTAGTCGTCGGAGTCTGTCTTGATAGTAGAACAGTTTATAGATTTTGTTTTTCACTTAAATTGTTTGAACGTTGAAGTCCTCGGCATTACTTACTGTCAGACTGTTCGTCTCGGCGAGGAGTGTTGCACGTGGTACGGATAATTGCGAATCGGCACGTTAGGGAGTAACTCTTCTTTATTTCATTGTTTATAAGATGGCGGGCAAACAGGTACGCGCGATAAGATGATAAAGTGCACTTATACTACTTAATATCAAATACAGAGAGAAAAACGAGGATCAAGTACTCAAATGGGTTCACGAGAAACGGACGCACTCCAGATGCACGAGCACGGCATATCCATCAAGCAAGATTGCAGTCACGTGTAACAACAATCAAGAGCAGGGTTTTATTGTTATATATATATAACGTCAAATAGATAAGGGGGTCTCCGTGTGGCCGAGTGGTTAGAGCATCACGCTCAAAATCACAAGTTCTGTCACCTCTAGTCGGCGCGGGTTCAATTCTCGCTCGCGCCGATGTATGTGAGAAAGTTTGCCAGTTTACTTTCGGAAGGTCGGCGATCTCTTCCCGGGTACATTGTATCTGGTTTCTCTCCTCTACCAATAAAAACTGGGCACCACTGTGGCGGAAAACAATAAAAATCAATAGATAAGAATGTATAAAGCACGAAAATTACCCACGACAACAATGTGTGTAGATAAGTTTGAAAGCTTATTGATGTGGGAGGAAACCAGAGTAACTGGACGGGCAACCACCATACTCTCTCACATACAGCCACCGGGACAGCCACCATACTCTTTCACATACAGCCACCATACTCTTTCACATACAGCCACCATACTCTCTCACATACAGCCACCGGGACAGCCATCATACTCTCTCACATACAGCCACCGGGACAGCCACCATACTCTTTCACATACAGCCACCATACTCTCTCACATACAGCCACCATACTCTCTCAAATACAGCCACCGGGACAGGCACCATACTCTCTCACATACAGCCACCGGGACAGCCACCATACTCTCTCACATACAGCCACCATACTCTCTCACATACAGCCACCGGGACAGCCACCATACTCTCTCACATACAGCCACCGGGACAGGCACCATACTCTCTCACCTACAGCCACCGGGACAGCCACCATACTCTCTCACATACAGCCACCGGGACAGGCACCATACTCTCTCACCTACAGCCACCGGGACAGCCACCATACTTTCTCACATACAGCCACCGGGACAGGCACCATACTCTCTCACCTACAGCCACCGGGACAGCCACCATACTCTCTCACATACAGCCACCGGGACAGGCACCATACTCTCTCACATACAGCCACCGGGACAGGCACCATAGTCTCTCATATACAGCCACCGGGACAGCCACCATACTCTCTCACCTACAGCCACCGGGACAGCCACCATACTCTCTCACATACAGCCACCGGGACAGGCACCATACTCTCTCACCTACAGCCACCGGGACAGCCACCATACTTTCTCACATACAGCCACCGGGACAGGCACCATACTCTCTCACCTACAGCCACCGGGACAGCCACCATACTCTCTCACATACAGCCACCGGGACAGGCACCATACTCTCTCACATACAGACACCGGGACAGGCACCATAGTCTCTCACATACAGCCACCGCGGATCACGGGGATTGAGCTCGTGATACTTCTGCTCTACCCAGATACCCACACCACTTTAGATAACTTTAATGACGGACAGGGACGGGTAATTTTAGTGACAAGTAACTTTGGTGAGTGATAACTGTAGTGACAGGTAATTTTAGTGACAGACAACTGTAGTGACAGACAACTGTAGTGACAGACAACTGTAGTGACAGACAACTGTAGTGACAGACAACTGTAGTGACAGATAACTGTAGTGACAGACAACTGTAGTGACAGACAACTGTAGTGACAGACAACTGTAGTGACAGACAACTGTAGTCACAGACAGCTGTAGTGACAGATAACTGTAGTGACAGACAACTGTAGTGACAGACAACTGTAGTGACAACTGTAGTGACAGACAACTGTAGTGACAGACAACTGTAGTGACAGATAACTGTAGTGACAGACAACTGTAGTGACAGACAACTGTAGTGACAGACAACTGTAGTGACAGATAACTGTAGTGACAGACAACTGTAGTGACAGATAACTGTAGTGACAGACAACTGTAGTGACAGACAACTGTAGTGACAGATAACTTTGATAACAGATAACATACAGTGAGTGATTTTCTTTCTCCAGTATTTAGTGACAGATAACATACAGTGAGTGATTTTTTATTTAGCTGTGTGAGATGTTGGACCCTTTTATTTGGTGAGAACGTTTCAGTGAGTGATATTTTAATTAGCTGTGTGAGATGTTGGACCCTCTCATTTGGTGAGAACGTTTCAGTGAGTGATATTTTATTTAGCTGTGTGAGATGTTGGACCCTCTCATTTGGTGAGAACGTTTCAGTGAGTGATATTTTAATTAGCTGTGTGAGATGTTGGACCCTCTCATTTGGTGAGAACGTTTCAGTGAGTGATATTTTATTTAGCTGTGTGAGATGTTAGACCCTCTCATTTGGTGAGAACGTTTCAGTGAGTGATATTTTATCTAGCTGTGTGAGATGTTGGACCCTCTCATTTGGTGAGAACGTTTCAGTGAGTGATATTTTATTTAGCTGTGTGAGATGTTGGACCCTCTCATTTGGTGAGAACGTTTCAGTGAGTGATATTTTATTTAGCTGTGTGAGATGTTGGACCCTCTCATTTGGTGAGAACGTTTCAGTGAGTGATATTTTATTTAGCTGTGTGAGATGTTGGACCCTCTCATTTGGTGAGAACGTTTCAGTGAGTGATATTTTATTTAGCTGTGTGAGATGTTGGACCCTCTCATTTGGTGAGAACGTTTCAGTGAGGGATATTTTATTTAGCTGTGTGAGATGTTGGACCCTCTCATTTGGTGAGAACGTTTCAGTGAGGGATATTTTAATTGGCTGTGTGAGATGTTGGACCCTCTCATTTGGTGAGAACGTTTCAGTGAGGGATATTTTAATTGGCTGTGTGAGATGTTGGACCCTCTCATTTGGTGAGAACGTTTCAGTGAGTGATTTTTTATTTAGCTGTGTGAGATGTTGGACCCTCTCATTTGGTGAGAACGTTTCAGTGAACATATTTAGAGGGTTATGGTCACGGTTTGATCAGGATTTTTGTTGTTATGCAGCTTAAATACTTTATCTAAGGCATTTGTAATGTTCAACCGAAATCTAACTGTCGGCTGCTCCGTTAAAGGCGTGCTACAGCGCTTGCAAATTATTTGGTATGTAAACAAGACTCGTGTCCATTTTCTTTGATTTTGGTTTTGTTTTGTTTTTTTTGTTTTTGTTTTTGTTTTGTTTTTTCAAATTCCTTTTCAGTCATATAATCATTTATACGTTTGTTATGACCAAAATTATACCAGTGTGTTTTTCTTTGAGAACTTTGCTTTTTGAAATTTGAAATTTATTAGCGCTACTATTATTTAGCCATTGTATACGTAACAAAAAATTGTGATTTCAGTGATACGCATGTTAACAACTGACACCGAGACTTCAGTGACTGGTGGAAATAACTGACACCGAGACTTCAGTGACTGGTGGAAATAACTGACACCGAGACTTCAGTGACTGGTAGAAATAACTGACACCGAGACTTCAGTGACTGGTGGAAATAACTGACACCGAGACTTCAGTGACTGGTGGAAATAACTGACACCGAGACTTCAGTGACTGGTGGAAATAACTGACACCGAGACTTCAGTGACTGGTAGAAATAACTGACACCGAGACTTCCGTGACTGGTGGAAATAACTGACACCGAGACTTCAGTGACTGGTGGAAATAACTGACACCGAGACTTCAGTGACTGGTGGAAATAACTGACACCGAGACTTCAGTGACTGGTGGAAATAACTGACACCGAGACTTCAGTGACTGGTGGAAATGACTGACACCGAGACTTCAGTGACTGGTGGAAATGACTGACACCGAGACTTCAGTGACTGGTGGAAATGACTGACACCGAGACTTCAGTGACTGGTGGAAATAACTGACACCGAGACTTCAGTGACTGGTAGAAATAACTGACACCGAGACTTCAGTGACTGGTGGAAATAACTGACACCGAGACTTCAGTGACTGGTAGAAATAACTGACACGAGACTTCAGTGACTGGTAGAAATAACTGACACCGAGACTTCAGTGACGGTGGAAATAACTGACACCGAGACTTCAGTGACTGGTAGAAATAACTGACACCGAGACTTCAGTGACTGGTGGAAATAACTGACACCGAGACTTCAGTGACTGGTAGAAATAACTGACACCGAGACTTCAGTGACTGGTGGAAATAACTGACACCGAGACTTAAGTGACTGGTGGAAATAACTGACACCGAGACTTCAGTGACTGGTGGAAATAACTGACACCGAGACTTCAGTGACTGGTGGAAATAACTGACACCGAGACTTCAGTGACTGGTGGAAATGACTGACACCGAGACTTCAGTAACTGGTGGAAATGACTGACACCGAGACTTCAGTGACTGGTGGAAATAACTGACACCGAGACTTCAGTGACTGGTAGAAATAACTGACACCGAGACTTCAGTGACTGGTGGAAATAACTGACACGAGACTTCAGTGACTGGTAGAAATAACTGACACCGAGACTTCAGTGACGGTGGAAATAACTGACACCGAGACTTCAGTGACTGGTAGAAATAACTGACACCGAGACTTCAGTGACTGGTGGAAATAACTGACACCGAGACTTCAGTGACTGGTGGAAATAACTGACACCGAGACTTCAGTGACGGTGGAAATAACTGACACCGAGACTTCAGTGACGGTGGAAATAACTGACACCGAGACTTCAGTGACGGTGGAAATAACTGACACCGAGACTTCAGTGACTGGTAGAAATAACTGACACGAGACTTCAGTGACTGGTGGAAATAACTGACACCGAGACTTCAGTGACGGTGGAAATAACTGACACCGAGACTTCAGTGACTGGTGGAAATAACTGACACCGAGACTTCAGTGACGGTGGAAATAACTGACACCGAGACTTCAGTGACTGGTAGAAATAACTGACACCTAGACTTCAGTGACTGGTGGAAATAACTGACACGAGACTTCAGTGACTGGTAGAAATAACTGACACCGAGACTTCAGTGACTGGTAGAAATAACTGACACCGAGACTTCAGTGACTGGTGGAAATAACTGACACCGAGACTTCAGTGACGGTAGAAATAACTGACACCGAGACTTCAGTGACTGGTGGAAATAACTGACACCGAGACTTCAGTGACTGGTGGAAATAACTGACACCGAGACTTCAGTGACTGGTGGAAATAACTGACACCGAGACTTCAGTGACTGGTAGAAATACCTTATATAATGCGAGGTGATGAGTTTTCGGATCCAATCGTAGCTATGTTCCTTTATATACCAGCGGGAGCTCTGAATATGAAAATAATACGCGGCTTTGTATTGTTTTTTGTTATCTGTACAAGTGACTTTTTTTTATAGAAGTTACGCAGATGTCGGGATCCATGAGGAAATGTTAAACGATGCGGTCAGAACAAATGCCTACAGGTCTGTTCTAAAATTTGTTACAAGCATTAGCGATGACTATTGCAGTAATCAAAATACCCCCTACAATCACACATGCTTGAACTATGGCATGCGGCTTGTGTTTGCACGTCACAAAAGTTTGGTTCCTTCCGCAGCTTGCTGGGAATATTTTGTGTCTTTACTACAGAGGAAAATGAAATTATTAAAATAGATTACGTTTTACGCAAGGTCCCAAACTGTTCATAAACGTCATTCGATTTGCGGTAAAAACTCTTAAAGGAATAAGAAGATAGTAGTAAAGGGGGGGTAATTACTTCATGCAAGGAGCACATGTGCTTAATTTGTTTATACTGAGTGGCTTTACGGGGGGAAAGAAGAAGCGCTCCGCAGCCGCATGCCAGACATAGATCTTCAAACGTTAACAAGATTTTATATCCCGTCGATGACTGTCTAAAGCTGCTTGAACCGATATTTATGTCACGTTCTAACTGTTTTTGACAGATACGCCATATTGAAGAACTACGAGAAGATCAGAGGAAAAGTAGTGGCAGATGTTGGGGCGGGCACAGGGGTACTGAGCGTGTTCTGTGTACAGGCCGGGGCAAAAAAAGGTATACTGGGTGTGTTCTGTGTACAGGCTGGGGCAAAACAAAATAGGTATACTGAACGTGTTCTATGTACAGGGCAGGGCAAAAAAGGTTTACTAAGCGTGTTCTGTGTACAGGCCGGGGCAAAAAAAGTATACTGGGTGTGTTCTGTGTACAGGGCGGGGCAATAAAAGGTGTTCTGTGTACAGGGCGGGGAGAAAAAGATATACAGAGCGTGTTTTGTGTACAGGCCAGGTCAAAAAGTTTTTATTATATTTTGTACATGCCGGGGGGGGGGGGGGGGGACTACTTGTACAAAGATTGTCCCATTAAAACTGTAGACAATGTGTTTTTAGTCATGATTAAAAACAAAAACCACGCACTAACCTGAAATATTAGCAACTTTTTATCGTATTTGAATATAACTTTATTTTTTGATAAAATATAGACAAAAATAAGAGAAAACGAAAGTGACACTTGTATTTCAAAATAAAATGAAACAAATAAATCAGGTTGCGGGTAAAAATTGTCATATTTTATTTCACTTTTTATTACTGCGTTATTTTGAGAATTTCAAGACGTTTACGTCAATTTTAGGTCACCTGAGTTTACTTACTGTAATTGGTCCGCGTCCGTCGTCGTTCGTGAACAACTGAACATTTCTAAATTTGTCTTCTTGATAACTACCATTCCATTTCTTTTCAAATTTGGTATGAAGCATTCTTGGGACAAGGCGGACAGAAATTGTACATTTCAGGACTTCTGCACCTCCGGGGGTCTTCAGGGTGGGACAAAAACTAGCAAAATTGACTAATTTTCAAAAATGTTCTTGATCTGTAAGAAAAACTAAATGAAGTAATGTAGAGCAGGAAGGCCTCTACCAAAATTGTAAATTTCATGTTCCTAGGAGTGGGGGTTTTGGTATTATGGTGGGACCAAAATGGCCATTGATTAAATGTGTTAACATTTGAAAATTTGGTGTGAAGCATCTTCGGGACAAGGGGGATATAAATAGTAAATTTCAAGACTCCTGCACCCCTGGGGCCTTAGGGGTGGGGAAAACTGCCAAAAATTTACAATTTAAAAAAAATTCTCTAGAACTGCACATGTATAAGAAGCACGAATGATATAGACCAGTGACGCCACTACTAACAGTTTAATTTTCTTAATCCCCAGGGTAGAGGTTCTGACTCCAGGGCAGGGCCAAATTTGGTATATAGTATCTATGTATAAAACATTTAAAAAATCTTCTTTAATGCTATTGATACTAAATTGAAACTAAATGGATATTTAGAATGAGTAGGTAGCCCTTTACCAAAATTGTACATTTCATGATCCCAGTGGTAGTTTTGTTTTTTGTTTGTTTGTTTTTAATTAGGGTGGGGCTAAAATGGTCAGTGATTGAATATGTTAACAACTGAACATTTTTAACTTCCTTTTGATAACTATAATTTCAATTCTTTTCAAATTTAGTATGAAGCATCTTTGAGACAAGGGAGACACACATTTCAAGACTCCTGCACCCCTGGGGCTTTAGGGGTGGGGAAAAACTGCTAAATATTGACCAATTTTCAACCTTTTTCTTCAGTACAACTGCACATGTGTAAGGAAAAACTATATGCACAGTGAAATTGGGAATTCCATGATCCCTATTTGGGGGGGGGGGGGGGGGGGGGGGGGGGAGGTTCCGATTCCAGGTCTGGGTCAAACTTGGTATATAGTATTTAATAACATCTTGTAACAACTATTGATATTAAATTGTTTAGAAGGAGTAAGTAGTCCTTTATCAAAACATTTCACTGGTCCTGACCTGTGTTAATATTTAAAAACGAACAATTGTGTTAATTATCAGAATGCAACCAATTTACAACATATTTTACATATTATCAGTGATATGCTCGTAATATCATACAAAATGAAATAAAATATTCCCAATTTTAATATATGAGGTATTAAAACTTTATTTTTTTCGGTGTATGACCGAGATTAATTATTTTCAATAAGGCAACATCGGTTACAATTACTTGAACGCGTCGTGGATGTAAGCAGACGAAAACCCATCACAGAAATTGACACGTGACGCGGTCCATTTCAAAGAAGAATGAAAATCTGAAAACAATAAGCCGTTCACATGACGTAAGTATATTTTATATCAAACAATAGATAAAAATAATGCAGATCTTCGTTGTAATCAAATACTAAATATGCCTAGTCAATCACGGAATTTAAGAAATGATAGTGGGTTTTGACCACATTTAAGCTACGATATGCACATAAAATGTTCACTGTGATTTGAAGTAGCAATATTGAAATGCATCAACAAGAATTATCAACATTATAAATTTGTATTTTTTATCAACTATCTAAAGCGATCAGAGGACCTGTGCAAAGACTACAGCTAGACTAGCCTAATTACCGCTATGATCTTCAATAATTATCAATATATATGTATAGGTAGCAGAAGTTGTAGAAGAATACTAACCACATTCATTAATACAATGTTTGCTGCGTATATATGTATATTGATCTAGACTTGATATTTATTGGGGGGGGGGGGGGGGTATGTACACAAGATCTATTCACGCTAACCATACTTCTTGTGAGCAATGATTAGACAGTGTAGTTATTTTCTAGGACCACTCTATAAACGTTTCAACCAATTATTTTCTAGGACCACTCTATTAATGTTTCAACCAAACCTTTGAAAAAGGCAATAATTGAAAACTCGTATTGGAAGCCTTTTTCAAATTATTCTTAGGAATCACTAAGCCAAAACTCGTAATTCATATGAAAAACATCCTAATCAAATGTACTAGATTTAATTTTATTCAAGTAGTCATTCCTTCTTTGAGTCTGGCTCTGGCAACAATGAAATTTTTAAAGATTGTTAGTGTAACATTTATTGAAAAACTTTATTTTATCAAATTCTCCAAGAATCGGTATGGGAATTCATACCAATGGGGTCCGAAATTTAAATTTTTTTCCCATTACCGGTATATAGTTTTTATTTATTTATTTTTTTCTTTTCAGAATGTCACTTTCTCAAGTTCTATAGATTCACTCCTCTGGTATTTGGGATAGACACGGCACAACTCTCGCATTGAATTCGGTTATAAAGACTAGGAAGCGTTCCTGGATCCTTGGAAGATGTCAGCGATAAGTCCCGGGTTGTTGATGACGGTGATAGTGAGACAGTGTAGTTGAGGAATGAATCATACATCATGAGAATGTTATGATATGCTTATATATTACATTATGTTATATCACACTGTATATTTCAATTCAATGTATATACTAATTCATGTCTGCATGTAAAGACTACCTGTGATTTAGTTGTAGATCACATCTGCATTTTATAATAAGAAATCAGTCATTCATGTGATGTTTTAATTATCAATTAATTTAAATTTTGTATCCTTGATATGAAATTGTTTAACATACTAGATACCTCTGCCAAACAGATGAAACTTTTATAGATTATTACGATGTACTAATAAAGATGCATAATGTTAATTTACAAAAATATTCTGATTAAGAATTGAAAATTAAAATATCTGTTTTCATGGATACATATTGTTTATTTTTATATTATTGTCATAGCAACTGTTTGTGATTAACTGCAATATTTTACCTATAAGATATTTGACAAGTAACATGTTCAAAATGTAATATTCATTTGATAAAAGCAATTGTTTTGTAATTTATTTCATAAGAAGCAAATACATCTAATCACGCTGATTAAAGTAATGTTTTGATCTACCTGAAAAACAGAAAACATGAATTAGGGAGTTCTGTCATTTTTTGACAAAATTGCATTCTGACATTTGACCCACTGTCATCCCATATCTACAAAAGATTTTTGAAAATTTCTTTCTGATATTTGAATTATGATAGTTTAACATTATTTTTCACCAACTGTATTAATTTCTGTGACAGGACTGATTTTTTTACTTTTGGTGGGCCTACTTCTTTTGTGATCCTAGGTGGTAAAGGGTGGAGTCAAGTCATTATAATGATTATTGTCACAATTAGTCACTTTGTGTTAATGTTGCATGTTACATTTTATTGTCACAATTAGTCACTTTGTGTTAATGTTGCATGTTACATTTTATTGTCACAATTAGTCACTTTGTGTTAATGTTGCATGTTACATTTTATTGTCACAATTAGTCACTTTGTGTTAATGTTGCATGTTACATTTTATTGTCACAATTAGTCACTTTGTGTTAATGTTGCATGTTACATTTTATTGTCACAATTAGTTACTTTGTGTTAATGTTGCATGTTACATTTTATTGTCACAATTAGTCACTTTGTGTTAATGTTGCATGTTACATTTTATTGTCACAATTAGTCACTTTGTGTTAATGTTGCATGTTACATTTTATTGTCACAATTAGTCACTTTGTGTTAATGTTGCATGTTACATTTTATTGTCACAATTAGTCACTTTGTGTTAATGTTGCATGTTACATTTTATTGTCACAATTAGTCACTTTGTGTTAATGTTGCATGTTACATTTTATTGTCACAATTAGTCACTTTGTGTTAATGTTGCATGTTACATTTTATTGTCACAATTAGTCACTTTGCAGTAATGTTGCATGTTACATTTTATTATGTAGAGCCTTTCATCAGGGCATTTAAGTTTTAAGAACACATCTTGATGTACAATTGTACTTTTGCTGAATATTAGAATTTAGCTTAGATACTCGGAACAGGAAATGAAATTTTTCTAGGTTTTATAGCCCTAAGGACTAATGATACTTTTAACTAATACTTGGGTGACTGATAAGGCTTGTAGGCCTCCGCAATTACCAGAAAATTTGAAATGCAAAAACAGAACAGATAGAAAATGGCGACTTTCAACGATGTTACAGCACACTGGAAACCAGCTCATTTTTGTGTAATTTAAGAATAACACCTGTGCAGACTTCTAAAGAATAACACCTGTACAGACTTCTAAAGAATAACACCTGTACAGACTTCTAAAGAATAACACCTGTACAGACTTCTAAAGAATAACACCTGTTCAGACTTCTAAAGAATTACAAGGAACAGAAAAGTATTGAAATATCATTAGATCTTTAGTATACAAATGACATGAGCAATCATAAGTGGAAATTTGGCACAAAGTCTCGTGGTAGACCAAAACATACGGACAAACGACTACTGGCAACAGCAAAAGACTCCATCAAAGCAGCCCATGGTAAAACTGTTCAAGAAATTACCTGTTTGGTTAAATGTGGTAAAATTATGGCCCATACCATACTAAAGCAAAATTGAGTTCCTAGTCTGATTAAGTGGATCGTGGATTGTTGTATGGCCAATCCAAATTTTCGTAGAAGATTTATCACAACATATAGGCTATTTTGACTCTGTCATCAGTGTGCAGTATGGTGATACCATTAACATGAAATGCCCATTAATTTTATTAAACATGTACCTATTTGAAATTTGCTGTGTATATTGAAGAATGATGTGTATTGAAGAATAATGTTTTAAAGGGTAGTGGAAAGTTTGGAACAGGGTGTCGAATGCTACTTTTTTTTTTTTTTACTTTCGATAACTTGTTCATGATTTTAAGGGACAACTTTTGCGAAGTCTTGTACAGGTCAGGGCAAAAATCTGTACACAGGCTGCGGCGAAAAAAGGCACAATGTTTGGCTTCATTTAGACATTTTTACAAACAGGTCTTATCTGTAATGGAGCAGGTTGGGCTTGTGCTTAGTGCATAGAGATTTACTGTAAACATACTTCTATTTATAAACAGTTTATGCCATAGAAGGAAGCACTCTGGCCACACAAACTCGACTGGTTGTTGCAGAGAACAAAATGTCTGATCGAATTACTGTGATACAAGGCAAGGCAGAGGTAACCTATTCAAATTTATTCTTTATGCATTCAGTGTATGTAAGTGTACAGCATGCTTGGTAAGTGTGTTATGTAAGTGTACAGCGTGCTTGGTAACAGCGTGCTTGGTAAGTGTGTTATGTAAGTGTACAGCGTGCTTGATAAGTGTGTTATGTAAGTGTACAGCGTGCTTGGTAAGTGTGTTGTGTAAGTGTACAGCATGCTTGGTAAGTGTGCTATGTAAGTGTACAGAGTGCTTGGTAAGTGTGTTGTGTAAGTGTACAGCGTGTTTGGTAAGTGTGTTGTGTAAGTGTATTGCGTGCTTGGTAAGTGTGTTATGTAAGTGTACAGCGTGCTTGATAAGTGTGTTATGTAAGTGTACAGCGTACTTGGTAAGTGTGCTATGTAAGTGTACAGCGTACTTGGTAAGTGTGTTGTGTAAGTGTACAGCGTGTTTGGTAAGTGTGCTATGTAATTGTACAGCGTACTTGGTAAGTGTGTTATGTAAGTGTACAGCGTGCTTGGTAACAGCGTGCTTGGTAAGTGTGTTATGTAAGTGTACAGCGTGCTTGGTAAGTGTGTTATGTAAGTGTACAGCGTGCTTGGTAAGTGTGTTGTGTAAGTGTACAGCGTACTTGGTAAGTGTGTTATGTAAGTGTACAGCGTACTTGATAAGTGTGTTATGTAAGTGTACAGTGTACTTGGTAAGTGTGTTGTGTAAGTGTACAGCGTGTTTGGTAAGTGTGTTGTGTAAGTGTACAGCGTGTTTGGTAAGTGTGTTGTGTAAGTGTACAGCGTGTTTGGTAAGTGTGTTATGTAAGTGTACAGTGTACTTGGTAAGTGTGTTGTGTAAGTGTACAGCGTGTTTGGTAAGTGTGTTGTGTAAGTGTACAGCGTGCTTGGTAAGTGTGTTATGTAAGTGTACAGCGTGCTTGGTAAGTGTGTTATTTAAGTGTACAGCGTGCTTGGTAAGTGTGTTGTGTAAGTGTACAGCATGCTTGATAAGTGTGTTATGTAAGTGTACAGCATGCTTGATAAGTGTTTTATGTAAGTGTACAGCGTGCTTGGTAAGTGTGTTATGTAAGTGTACAGCGTGCTTGGTAAGTGTGTTGTGTAAGTGTACAGCGTGTTTGGTAAGTGTTTTATGTAAGTGTACAGCGTGCTTGGTAAGTGTGTTATGTAAGTGTACAGCGTGCTTGGTAAGTGTGTTGTGTAAGTGTACAGCGTGTTTGGTAAGTGTGCTATGTAAGTGTACAGCGTACTTGGTAAGTGTGTTATGTAAGTGTACAGCGTGCTTGGTAACAGCGTGCTTGGTAAGTGTGTTATGTAAGTGTACAGCATGCTTGGTAAGTGTGCTATGTAAGTGTACAGAGTGCTTGGTAAGTGTGTTGTGTAAGTGTACAGTGTACTTGGTAAGTGTGTTGTGTAAGTGTACAGCGTGTTTGGTAAGTGTGTTATGTAAGTGTACAGCGTGCTTGGTAAGTGTGTTGTGTAAGTGTACAGCGTGTTTGGTAAGTGTGTTGTGTAAGTGTACAGCGTGCTTGATAAGTGTTTTATGTAAGTGTACAGCGTGCTTGGTAAGTGTGTTATGTAAGTGTACAGCGTGTTTGGTAAGTGTGTTATGTAAGTGTACAGCGTGTTTGGTAAGTGTGTTATGTAAGTGTACAGCGTGCTTGGTAAGTGTGTTATTTAAGTGTACAGCGTGCTTGGTAAGTGTGTTATGTAAGTGTACAGCGTGCTTGGTAAGTGTGTTGTGTAAGTGTACAGCGTGTTTGGTAAGTGTGTTGTGTAAGTGTACAGCGTGTTTGGTAAGTGTGTTATGTAAGTGTACAGTGTACTTGGTAAGTGTGTTGTGTAAGTGTACAGCGTGTTTGGTAAGTGTGTTGTGTAAGTGTACAGCGTGCTTGGTAAGTGTGTTATGTAAGTGTACAGCGTGCTTGGTAAGTGTGTTATTTAAGTGTACAGCGTGCTTGGTAAGTGTGTTGTGTAAGTGTACAGCATGCTTGATAAGTGTGTTATGTAAGTGTACAGCATGCTTGATAAGTGTTTTATGTAAGTGTACAGCGTGCTTGGTAAGTGTGTTATGTAAGTGTACAGAGTGCTTGATAAGTGTTTTATGTAAGTGTACAGCGTACTTGGTAAGTGTGTTATTTAAGTGTACAGCGTGCTTGGTAAGTGTGTTATGTAAGTGTACAGCGTGTAGCATGTAAGTTTAGAATATGTGCTTAGTAAGTGTACAGAATGTACTATGTAAGTGAGCTATATAAATATACAGTTTGTGCTATGTGAGTATGCATGGCTATACAGTTTTGATGGTTCAAAACTTGAGTTAAAAGGAAAGGAACAAAACAAAATGTATATTTGATATGTACCCAATTAGCATTTGAACTCCTGATTAAATATCAAGAAAAAAAATCAATATTAAATAGTGTATATTCCCTATTACAGGAAGTCAGCTTGCCGGAAAAGGTTGATGTTATTGTCAGTGAGTGGATGGTACGTCTGATTTTTAGACAGGAATTTTATAGAAAAGCGACATCTCTCTCACTGCAGTGATCACAGTGTTTCTGGGATGGAGAAGGGGGATGCAGAAGATTAAACACAGAGAGGATTTCTAAAATTTTATAGAGCAGTATTGACGTTTATACTCCTGATTGTGTATTGAGTGTTTAAGACTTCTTTTTCAGGGCTATGCTTTATTTTATGAGTCTATGTTGCCATCTGTGCTGCACATCAGAGATCAGTGGATGAAAAAGGTAGAAGTCAGCTCCCTTTATTACCTTTATATACATATATTAACACACTAATCAGTATCATATTTGGACATGTTCTATCCATGATCTTTTAGCATTGATTTGCTACAAAGTAGCTAATTATTCAAGTTCTGAATACTGTAAAAGTTGGACAACAGAATTATTCAGCAGGTTGACATGTTAATGTCCAATCATGTGATCATTGTTCTGCAGTATATCTATCTCTGTGTGTGACTGTTTGTCTGTGTGACTGTTTGTATGACTGTCTGTGTGACTGTTTGTCTGTGTGACTGTTTGTCTGTGATTGTTTGTGTGACTGTCTTTGTAAACAATCAATCTCTGTGATTGTGTGACTGTTTGTCTGTGATTGTTTCTCTCTGATTATTTGTGTGACTGTCTTTGTAAACAATCAATCTCTGTGATTGTGTGACTGTTTGTCTGTGATTGTTTCTCTCTGATTATTTGTGTGACTGTCTTTGTAAACAATCAATCTCTGTGATTGTGTGACTGTTTGCCTGTGATTGTTTGTGTGACTGTTTGTCTGTGATTGTTTGTGTGACTGTTTGTCTGTGATTGTTTGTGTGACTGTCTTTGTAAACAATCAATCTCTGTGATTGTGTGACTGTTTGCCTGTGATTGTTTCTCTCTGATTATTTGTGTGACTGTCTTTGTAAACAATCAATCTCTGTGATTGTGTGACTGTTTGTCTGTGATTGTTTCTCTCTGATTATTTGTGTGACTGTCTTTGTAAACAATCAATCTCTGTGATTGTGTGACTGTTTGCCTGTGATTGTTTGTCTCTGATTATTTGTGTGACTGTTTGTCTGTGATTGTTTGTGTGACGGTTTGTCTGTGATTTTTCTCTCCGATTGTCTGTCTGCCATTCTGAGTTAAGTTCTTATGGTTTCGCCCTGTCAAACTGGCTTGATTTCTTTTACATGTTTTACTCAAGATCCCAACCGCCTGCTACATGTTAGTACTGTAATGATATTACCCTTTGTCTTCATTTTGTGAATAATAATAAAAAAAAAAATGATTGTCTCCACTTTGGTGCTGTATTTACTTATGAAAGAAAATTATTTCACAACTTTGCTAAAATTTTCAGGAAATAGAAAGATATTTCTGAGAGCTTTAATACACAAGTCCTTCTTAGGTGATTATTGTTGAAGTAACGTTAAAGCAATACAAGCTGTGATTGGCGATATTTTTCAACTCTCCAAGTATGCACCAATTAACACCTATCAGTATAACTACTATAATTCCCAAAATTTGGTGAAACGTCATCAACAAAAAATGAGGGGAAAATTGCTTGAAAGCATACTGACAATGAGCGTTTTGTATACACCGTCATAGCCTCGGATGCAATCGTCATTAATTTGGGACATGGAAACGATTATTGCCGAACATTATGGGGTTGCGTTCTTTAAATATGCATTGTATAAATTTCAGGGTGGACTAATTTTGCCATCATCAGCTGTCCTGTATATCGCACCATTTTCTGATGCAGACATTCCAGATAAGTAAGAGCTGTGTAAATTACAGTCCGCGTCATTTATTTTAACAAATTATACTTCTCGTCATTTATTTTAACAAATTATACTTCTCGTCATTTATTTTAACAAATTATACTTCTCGTCATTTATTTTAACAAATTATACTTCGCGTCATTTATTTTAACAAATAATACTTCGCGTCATTTATTTTAAGAAATTATACTTTACACATCATTTATTTTAACAAATTGTACTCCGCGTCATTTATTTTAACAAATTATATACTTTGCATCATTTATTTTAACAAATTATACTTCGCGTCATTTGTTTCCACAAAATTCTAAAACCGCTCATAGTTTAGTCTACTTACAATATTTTGTTTTTATATTCTTCAGACTGGAGATCTGGAGCAGCATGAAGGAGAAATATAAAGTGTCTATGGAGTGCATGAAAAGCTATTCCAGGCAGTGCATGTCGTGTAGGACCAGTATTTCCATTATTTTAATTCGTTATTTCTCTTTAATTACATCTGGTGAACTTACTTGTAGCATCATGTAGCATCATACAAATAAATATACACACAAGTCAAAATCTCTGTCATAGGTGGCGCCCATGTACGGTGCTTGTCACCGGAAGACATCATATCCCATGGATACCCGGTTGTGAACTTTGACCTTCATACAGTATCAACGAAAGAAATTACAGATGTTCAGGTTTTAGTTTTTTAAAGGAATATCGGTATACTTTTACAGTGATATCTTGGAATTTTGTAAGAAATTGTTAAAAAAATTTCGATCAGTTGTGCTGCAGCAGCACGTATGTATTTTTACTTTGTAGTTTACTGTATTTCAGAGGCGATTCGAACTGTCGTGTTTTGGATCCGCGGTGGTCCATGGATTCGTTTTATGGTTTAACGTCATGTTCCCAGGGAATGTCGTGCTCTCCACCTCTCCTTATTCTCAGTACGTTGCCGCAGATACAAATAAAATAGAGATAAGCAACTTCCTTCAGTCTCGCATACATCTCGCGGCCCGCAGTACTTTGGTTAAAATCCACAATCTGCTTAAAATTGTAATAACTAAAGATGTGACGTTTTCTTTAGATGTATCATTTTGAAGTAAAATGTAAGAGAAGTTTCAAAGGTGACCTATGACTCAAAGCAATTATTTGCGATTTGCTTCGGTTTTGGACACTTTTTTTCTTTTTTTAATTTATTTATTTAATTTTTGTGCCTAATAATGATGTATTTGTGTATTATTGAATTTTCCAAATTTTATATATAATAGGAATGAATTGAATTGAATTCAACATCAATTTATCAAACCAATACTTGGAAATTAAGATTTTATAACGCAGGCCGCTTCGTCACGTGTTTTGGAGTTGCTTATCTCCGTTTACAAATCTTTGTTTCTCTGTTCTTGCTTGTACAACAGAGTATATTTTTGAATGATATACACGTTACACATGCATACAACATGTCTAATATGTCAGACACGTGTCCTTTTGGAAATGTACGCGGAGTCTCATACTTAAATTATATGCGATATTAATCATAGTTCTCCAACATATCCTTTACAATGACTTCCAGATCATCGAAACGTGCAAAACAAACTGAAGAAGACCGCATCATAAATGGCAGTTTATCTGGCCTTCCTTTCTGTTACTAATTATAGTCCACAGGTGCTTGACATTGCAACAACGAAGCATGTTGTATTTGGATGATTTCTCACTATATATTTGTAAAATAAATTTTCAAAAGGCATATGCAAGAAAAAAACGTATTTAATTGTGCTTATAAGAATTCTCTTTGCTGCGTTAAGTTTAAAGTAACAAATTCCTCGCTGAAATAAAAGTTATCGATTCTATAATGTGGCCATTTTACCTACCTTCAAAATCCAATCAAGCAACTAGAAACGATCAAAACGAGGCTATCGGGTTCACAAAATGGTATGGAAGAAAGAGATAAACAGTTTAAGAG